>CM040928.1:40216752-40219252 GCA_023029165.1 Gobiocypris rarus
AAAGTGCCTCAGTCCATCATAAAAGTGCATCCAGTCCATCATAAAAGTGCATCCGTCCATCATAAAAGTGCCTCAGTCCATCATAAAAGTGCATCAAATCCATCATAAAAGTGCATCAAATCCATCATAAAAGTGCATCCGTCCATCATAAAAGTGCATCCGTCCATCATAAAAGTGCATCCGTCCATTATAAAAGTGCATCCGTCCATCATAAAAGTGCATCCGTCCATCATAAAAGTGCATCCATCCATCATAAAAGTGCATCCGTCCATCATAAAAGTGCATCCGTCCATTATAAAAGTGCATCCGTCCATCATAAAAGTGCATCCATCCATCATAAAAGTGCATCCGTCCATCTGAATATGAACCCTGTTTTTAGGACCAGATTTGTTGACATTATTGAGATCATCTCATTATTAGGTGCTCATTTCGGTAGTACATTAATTATTAACCGTTTACAGTAAGGGTTCATCTGATAACACTGATCTTAATGAGTCCTTATAGTCCAGTACATGAATTATTTAATAGTATATAATATATTTTTCATATCTCAGTGCCTTAATGATCCTGAAATGGGTTTAATTGCCTTCAAATGACCAGTAGTTGTTCTTTGAGGTGAAATGTGATCTTGATCTTAATGGAACTCATATTTCCTCATCACGATCATGAGTGAATAAACACTAACGACAGGAGCCGAGCAACTGTTACAGTGCAGAACCTTTACACTCTACAAATATGGAGTGAACTTTGTGCCTTAATTAAACAAATCCAGCATTTTGCAAACAAACACGATCGGCTTTGCAAAGGAAAACCCGACTCGCGAACAAACAGAAAGCGATGTGCAAATACAAAGGTCAGTTTGAGCGAAAACGCAGAAGAGTAACAAATATATGTATTGTGTTTTGCAGATAAATGAGTGAGCATACATATTTCACAAATAGACACAAACCGTCCGACAAACTGCATGCAACCTTTGAACAAATCCCAAATCTAGTCCCAATGCATGCATGCCTGTTTCCATCTCAGCTTCATTTCCTCATTGGTGCAGTGCAGCAGCTTCCTCTTCCTGAACAGCAGGTGGCGCTGTGGGTCAAGCTACGGTCTTCATGTTTTCAGCTGATGAAAATGAGCGCTGAACAGGTTACAGTATTACTGTATCTATTATTAATGTTTTTGAGATTTTCACTATGCCAACACTATTTCATAAATTAAAAAAAAAAAAAATCACAATAATTGAAAGATGTTATTGTGACCGATAAGTGCATATTCTAGGGCTAGTTTCTCATTAGAACGCATGCATCCATCCTCCACACCATTTATCCTGTAGTGTAACGGGATATTAAAAAGTATTTACTTTTCATTTGTACATTTGATGACAAACTTCAAATGAGATCATTCAAAATAATGTAAGGGTGTATTGTGTCACAATATAATGCAATACAAAAATGCAACAATATGTATTGTTTAAATTAAAGTTTAGACAGATTTAGTTTTGTATGAGATGTTAGTCACATTAAATATGGTAAATCCTGATCAAATCACATATATTATAAGCAGAATGATTTCCCTGTACGTTCACCTCTCATTTAGCACTTCAATGAGCAGTGTTAGAAGTAATAATTAAAAACCATACCATTTGAACTATTCTGCATTTGTTAAATGTATTGAGTGTGTATTTTACTGTATTGCAAGATCAGTATCGTGTGAGATGAGTGAATTATTCCATGCCTGAAATCTGCTGGAAAAATGCTGGATTTGTGTGTTTAATTATGGCACAAAATTCACTCCATATACGAGGGGGTTTAAACACTTTACACAGAATAAGTGAAGAATATAACAGCCTGTTTGAGAACCATGTCAAATCACTACAGCTAATTATCTTAAATCAAAAAGAATAAAATGATGAAATGTTACGTCTCCTGGATATTGATTTAAATGTCTTTTTGCGTGTTATTTGTGATTGCATGATTAATCTGAAGTAATCTGCTCAACACCAATGAGATAATGCCAGTAAAGGAAGTCCAGTGCTGCGATTCAAACACTCCTGATGTAGTCACGACTGAAGCCTGTGAAGGGGTTTAGAGTAGATGCTCTTCATGTGGAAGGGAATGTTTGGGAAGGGAAGGTGCTTTGACATCAGAGACGAAAAGACAGGCTTCAGATCAGTGGTTCTCAACCCTGTCCTGTGGGATCATCAGAGGGAATCATTTGGAGGGATTTATTCAGTAAATGTGTTTCTGTCGTAGTTTATGTGCATGTCTTCTTATATATAAACACCGATCAGGCATAACATTATGAGCACTGACAGGTGAACTGAATAACACTGATGATCTGAATGTCCTTCACCCCAGTCTGAGGTCCAGAGCGCTCTGGAGCAGGTTTTCATCGAGGATGTCTCTGTACATTGCTGCATTCACACACACACACACACTTTCCCTCGATCCTGACCAGTCTCCCAGTTCCTGCTGCTGAAGAACACCCCCACAGCATGATGCTGCCC
>CM040928.1:40224252-40234252 GCA_023029165.1 Gobiocypris rarus
TGGTCTAGTCTGGTCTCAGCTGGTGTTAAACTGGTCCAGTCTGGTGTTAAACTGGTCTAATCTGGTCTCAGCTGGTGTTAAACTGGTCTAGTCTGGTCTCAGCTGGTGTTAAACTGGTCTAGTCTGGCCTCAGCTGGTGTTAAACTGGTCTAGTCTGGTCTCAGCTGGTGTTAAACTGGTCTAGTCTGGCCTCAGCTGGTGTTAAACTGGTCTAGTCTGGTCTCAGCTGGTGTTAAACTGGTCTAGTCTGGCCTCAGCTGGTGTTAAACTGATTTAGTCTGGTCTCAGCTGGTGTTAAACTGGTCTAGTCTGGTCTCAGCTGGTGTTAAACTGGTCTAGTCTGGTCTCAGCTGGTGTTAAACTGGTCCAGTCTGGTGTTAAACTGGTCTAATCTGGTCTCAGCTGGTGTTAAACTGGTCTAGTCTGGTCTCAGCTGGTGTTAAACTGGTCTAGTCTGGCCTCAGCTGGTGTTAAACTGGTCTAGTCTGGTCTCAGCTGGTGTTAAACTGGTCTAGTCTGGCCTCAGCTGGTGTTAAACTGGTCTATTCTGGTCTCAGCTGGTGTTAAACTGGTCTAGTCTGGTCTCCGCTGGTGTTAAACTGGTCTAGTCTGGTCTCCGCTGGTGTTAAACTGGTCTAGTCTGGTCTCAGCTGGTGTTAAACTGGTCTAGTCTGGTCTCAGCTGGTGTTAAACTGGTCTAGTCTGGCCTCAGCTGGTGTTAAACTGGTCTAGTCTGGTCTCTGCTGGTGTTAAACTGGTCTAGTCTGGCCTCAGCTGGTGTTAAACTGGTCTAGTCTGGTCTCAGCTGGTGTTAAACTGGTGTAGTCTGGCCTCAGCTGGTGTTAAACTGATTTAGTCTGGTCTCAGCTGGTGTTAAACTGGTCTAGTCTGGTCTCAGCTGGTGTTAAACTGGTCTAGTCTGGTCTCAGCTGGTGTTAAACTGGTCCAGTCTGGTGTTAAACTGGTCTAATCTGGTCTCAGCTGGTGTTAAACTGGTCTAGTCTGGTCTCAGCTGGTGTTAAACTGGTCTAGTCTGGCCTCAGCTGGTGTTAAACTGGTCTAGTCTGGTCTCAGCTGGTGTTAAACTGGTCTAGTCTGGCCTCAGCTGGTGTTAAACTGGTCTATTCTGGTCTCAGCTGGTGTTAAACTGGTCTAGTCTGGTCTCCGCTGGTGTTAAACTGGTCTAGTCTGGTCTCCGCTGGTGTTAAACTGGTCTAGTCTGGTCTCAGCTGGTGTTAAACTGGTCTAGTCTGGTCTCCGCTGGTGTTAAACTGGTCTAGTCTGGTCTCCGCTGGTGTTAAACTGGTCTAGTCTGGTCTCCGCTGGTGTTAAACTGGTCTAGTCTGGTTTCAGCTGGTGTTAAACTGGTCTCAGCTGGTGTTAAACTGGTCTAGTCTGGCCTCAGCTGGTGTTAAACTGGTCTCAGCTGGTGTTAAACTGGTCTAGTCTGGTCTCAGCTGGTGTTAAACTGGTCTCAGCTGGTGTTAAACTGGTCTCAGCTGGTGTTAAACTGGTCTCAGCTGGTGTTAAACTGGTCTAGTCTGGTCTCAGCTGGTGTTAACCTGGTCTAGTCTGGTCTCAGCTGGTGTTAAACTGGTCTCAGCTGGTGTTAAACTGGTCTAGTCTGGTCTCTGCTGGTGTTAAACTGGTCTAGTCTGGTGTTAACCTGGTCTAGTCTGGTCTCTGCTGGTGTTAAACTGGTCTAGTCTGGTGTTAACCTGGTCTAGTGTGGTCTCTGCTGGTGTTAAACTGGTCTCAGCTGGTGTTAACCTGGTCTAGTGGTCTCTGCTGGTGTTAAACTGGTCTCAGCTGGTGTTAACCTGGTCTAGTCTGGTCTCTGCTGGTGTTAAACTGGTCTCAGCTGGTGTTAACCTGGTCTAGTCTGGTCTCTGCTGGTGTTAAACTGGTCTCAGCTGGTGTTAAACTGGTCTCAGCTGGTGTTAACTGGTCTAGTCTGGTCTCAGCTGGTGTTAAACTGGTCTCAGCTGGTGTTAAACTGGTCTCAGCTGGTGTTAAACTGGTCTAGTCTGGTCTCTGCTGGTGTTAAACTGGTCTCAGCTGGTGTTAACCTGGTCTAGTCTGGTCTGCTGGTGTTAAACTGGTCTCAGCTGGTGTTAAACTGGTCTCAGCTGGTGTTAACCTGGTCTAGTCTGGTCTCTGCTGGTGTTAAACTGGTCTCAGCTGGTGTTAAACTGGTCTGCTGGTGTTAAACTGGTCTAGTCTGGTCTCAGCTGGTGTTAAACTGGTCTCAGCTGGTGTTAAACTGGTCTCAGCTGGTGTTAAACTGGTCTAGTCTGGTCTCTGCTGGTGTTAAACTGGTCTCAGCTGGTGTTAAACTGGTCTCAGCTGGTGTTAAACTGGTCTCAGCTGGTGTTAAACTGGTCTCAGCTGGTGTTAACTGGTCTAGTCTGGTCTCTGCTGGTGTTAAACTGGTCTCTGCTGGTGTTAAACTGGTCTCAGCTGGTGTTAACCTGGTCTAGTCTGGTCTCAGCTGGTGTTAACTGGTCTCAGCTGGTGTTAAACTGGTCTCAGCTGGTGTTAAACTGGTCTCAGCTGGTGTTAACCTGGTCTCAGCTGGTGTTAACCTGGTCTCAGCTGGTGTTAACCTGGTCTCAGCTGGTGTTAACCTGGTCTCAGCTGGTGTTAACCTGGTCTCAGCTGGTGTTAACCTGGTCTCAGCTGGTGTTAACCTGGTCTCAGCTGGTGTTAACCTGGTCTCAG
Organism: Gobiocypris rarus; assembly: GCA_023029165.1. Taxonomy (NCBI): domain Eukaryota; kingdom Metazoa; phylum Chordata; class Actinopteri; order Cypriniformes; family Gobionidae; genus Gobiocypris; species Gobiocypris rarus. Next base: position 40,226,974 of record CM040928.1, read on the forward strand.
CTGGTGTTAACCTGGTCTAGTCTGGTCTCAGCTGGTGTTAAACTGGTCTAGTCTGGTCTCTGCTGGTGTTAAACTGGTCTCAGCTGGTGTTAAACTGGTCTCAGCTGGTGTTAACCTGGTCTAGTCTGGTCTCTGCTGGTGTTAAACTGGTCTCAGCTGGTGTTAAACTGGTCTCAGCTGGTGTTAAACTGGTCTCAGCTGGTGTTAAACTGGTCTCAGCTGGTGTTAACCTGGTCTAGTCTGGTCTCTGCTGGTGTTAAACTGGTCTCTGCTGGTGTTAAACTGGTCTCAGCTGGTGTTAACCTGGTCTAGTCTGGTCTCAGCTGGTGTTAACCTGGTCTCAGCTGGTGTTAAACTGGTCTCAGCTGGTGTTAAACTGGTCTCAGCTGGTGTTAACCTGGTCTCAGCTGGTGTTAACCTGGTCTCAGCTGGTGTTAACCTGGTCTCAGCTGGTGTTAAACTGGTCTCAGCTGGTGTTAACCTGGTCTCAGCTGGTGTTAACCTGGTCTCAGCTGGTGTTAACCTGGTCTCAGCTGGTGTTAACCTGGTCTCAGCTGGTGTTAACCTGGTCTCAGCTGGTGTTAACCTGGTCTCAGCTGGTGTTAACCTGGTCTCAGCTGGTGTTAACCTGGTCTCAGCTGGTGTTAAACTGGTCTCAGCTGGTGTTAAACTGGTCTCAGCTGGTGTTAACCTGGTCTCAGCTGGTGTTAACCTGGTCTCAGCTGGTGTTAACCTGGTCTCAGCTGGTGTTAACCTGGTCTCAGCTGGTGTTAACCTGGTCTCAGCTGGTGTTAACCTGGTCTAGTCTGGTCTCAGCTGGTGTTAACCTGGTCTCAGCTGGTGTTAAACTGGTCTCAGCTGGTGTTAAACTGGTCTCAGCTGGTGTTAACCTGGTCTAGTCTGGTCTCAGCTGGTGTTAACCTGGTCTAGTCTGGTCTCAGCTGGTGTTAAACTGGTCTCAGCTGGTCTTTTACCAGGTCTCCCAGCTTGACCAGATAAGACCAGCCTGGTCAGCTAAAAGTGTCCAAACCCCTAAAACCGCCCGTGTGGCTGTGTTCAGCAGGAAGTGTACGAAGGCTATAATCCTCACGCTGAACTGAAATATTGTTCTGAGTGTTTCCTAGTAAACTCAGAAGCGGAGAGAGACTGCTAGCACTCGTTCTCATTCCCCATCAATGATGTCTGAACAAGCCCTGGCGCACGGGTCAATCTCAAACACATTCAGCCAATCAGCTGTCAGGAGTATTTCAGGTCAGCTGAACATTTCACTGTTTTGAGTTTCATGAACTAATTTCCTTTCATTCAGACGGACGTTTAACTGAAACAGGGCGGGATGTTTTATTTCCCAGCATGCTTTGCTCATGGCTCTCAGAAGCGGGAGTAAATGCTCATATGAAGAGTTTTATGATGTTTTTGTACAAGATTAATGTGAAGGGTGAGTTAGTGCTGTGATATGCTAATGTGGAAGAGTTTTGGACAGTTACCATGGTTACATGTTTAAGTTGCTGTACTCATTCAGTAAGTGCTAATGTTCACATCTTAGCAAATTGGCATTTTCTGAGTGAACTTGATCAAAATGTTCACTTTGAGGTTTCATGAGCATGTGAAGCTCAATATGAATGGTGTGTGGAAGCTTATGGCCCGCAATATCCCATCTGAAATGCAATATGTAAAGTGGCAATGCATTTAAATGTACATTTTCCATATGATTGATGCAAAATGAGAGTTCAGTTTCATACACTAGTTTTAATATGAACATTGAATGCATTTCTTCACCGCTTTACCAGTTTAAATCTTAACTGAGTGTAAATGCAATTAAGAAAAATTACATTTAAATGATCTTTTTTATGCTTGAACACGTTAAACACATCTGATCATTTCTGAAATACATTTAATTGCAACTTATAAAGCGTTAAAATATATGTTTTGATGATATTGTAAAACTAGTGTATAATAGCAAACGTAAAGTGTATTATTGACACATGCACTCAATCTGTTCATATCCAGAAGCACAGAAACGCATGGCCGCTGTGGTTCTGAATATTGCTGCCACGGTTCTGCTCAGATGAACTCTGGATCTCTGAGTTTAGGGCGTGTGTGACACTGAGTCAGACGTCTGATGGAGCAGATTCTGCTTGCTGAAGACATGCTGTGTTCATTAGGAGCCCCGGGCAGTGTGAGTTCTGGGCTCAGACTCGGAGACTCGGGCACAGGCTGATAGATTACAGTGTGCCGGAGCGCTGGAGGTCACGGAGCGGAGGGGGAGAGACCCGTGAGAAACTCTCTCCCCCGCTTCAGTTCCCGTCACCCTGCCGTGAACCTCTCGCTCTCACACTGCAACCTCATTCAGCACGGACACTGATCTCAGACCTGCTCATTACCAGATCAGCTTCAGCTCTGGCACAGATCTCAGATCAGCTCAGTGATGAATACACTGGCGTTTATAACCTCATATACAGTAGTTATCCCCTGATCAAGAGCGCGGTTTTCCAGAATATCATCATGAGAGTAAATGTGCTGTCATACACAGGTCAAGGGTTTCGTTCTTGAGTGATTCCTCACCTCCAGTTGTGATGTGTTTCAGCTGCAGCCGGAGCAGTTGAACTGCGGGGCCGCTCACCTCCAGCACCCGCTGGCCCTGCGGAGGCCCCTGAGGGCCCGACCCATCTACGAGGCCCCGGGGCTCAGATCCATCGCTGTAGACAACGTCCACAACCGCACCGTGCTGTTCCTGGGGACGAGCAATGGCCGACTGCGCAAGGTGAGGTGATGCACTGCACTATAGAGGACATATAGCATCTGAATGTGCAGACTCTGCATTCCCATGATGAACTGTATTCAGCCAGAACATCACAGGTCAGAACCTACAGCTGATGGGTTAAACACTGACCGGGGGTCTGAGATCTGTAGGCCGTATGACGGATCAGACACAGACGCTGTGATGGATATGGAAACAGCTCCTCCAATCAGAACACATATAGGGCGGGGCTTGATTTTGATTGGCTCGTCATGAGCATATAATAAATGTGCAATGCTGACATTCGGAAGTACTGCTACTTCTTAATATATGATCAAATATTAAAGCTAAGACAGATATCCTATAATGCTCCTTTTTACAAGTCTCTGATGTCCCCAGTGTGTGTGTGTGTGTGTGTGTGTGTGTGTGTGTGTGTGTGTGTGTGTGTGTGTGTGTGTGTGAAGTTTAGCTCAAAATACACCACAGATACATTTTATAGCATGTCAAAATTGTCACTTTTTGATAGAGAGCAAAAACATGCCATTTTTGTGTGTCCCTTTAAATGCAAATGAGCGGGGGCTCCCCGCCCCCTTTCAGGAAGAGGGTGGAGCTTCAAGAGCTCATGTTAGCAGCTCTGATCACCTCACACACACACACACACACACTGATAATATCAGAAACTGTTCAGCCTTTTCTGATCAAACCGGAGTGGGGTGATGATGGAGAGACTCCAGAAGGAGAGACAGCATGTAGAGTGAGACAGGAGCTTCTGAAGGGATAGAGGAGGAGTTTATGAGGTCACCATCTTCAGTCATTGATTAGCATATTCTGTCATGATCATCTATAAACCGCTGTGAGATGAGCCAGAGAATATCTGCTGATGGGATAGTTTAGTGTAATTACGGTTATAACTGATGATGTCATCTCGCTCTATGACATGCGATTGCGTTTGTGTTCGTACTGGATCAATAAATGTGATCGACGGACGAGAGCTCGAGCGACTCCCTGATGTGCTCGACTACAGCAACTCTCGGGGGCGGGCTTATGTAAAGGTTAGGGTTAGTGATGTCACTATCCTGTTGTAGTCCTTAAGGAGAGATCTCCCTTTGCTTTGAGCGTCGTAACTCTGCAGAGCACCATCACACACTCACTAAAGATAAACAGGTCAAATCATCATCACCCAGCGCTTTCATCAGATATGTGGTGGCATACCCTCCTTCACTCTCTATATAACGTCTCTCGTCATGAGGTTTTGTAACTGATAAGTGCAGCGCTGTGATTGGTTGCAGTGATGCTACAGCACTGAGAAACACACATCTTCTGATATTTGTTCATATTGTTTAAAAGTGTTTGCCTTGTACACAAACTCCCTTTCAAGCATTCCTGTCTGGTCAGGTGGTCCGTCTTCTTCTGTCTGTGTGTTTGCTGTGCTTTACACAGACGGTCAGTTTGCTCAGTTTCCCACTGCAGGAACTCTACACTCTTAAAGCGTCTGCGTCTGCATCTGTGGTTTAAAGATCCTTTCCATTCCAGAAAAGCTTCTTTAGATTATTCAAATGTTCTTCACACTTAAGAACGGCTCCTGAAGGGTTCTTTGGGGAACAAGAAATGGTTCATCGCTGTGGAAAAAAAACTTTATTTTTTAGAGTCTATGGCACTACAATGTGTTTTTTGTATGTTATATATCACAGTGCCATGATATTATCTAATTATAGACAATATATAAACATGGGTAACCAACAGAAATCGGTCAGTTCCAAAATTTACCACCAGTGGAGATTTTCTGCAAAGATCAAAGATAAATGAAGTTATCCTAAAAGAAAGAATTGATTCTGAACTGAAACTAGTCTCACAGGTTTGTGGCTAATTAGCATAACAACCTCATCTGGTCGAGATTGGCTGAGCAGCATCTCCTAGCCCGGCCCTCACACACTGTAGTTAATTAGCATAACACCCTCCTCTGGTCGTGATTGGCTGAGCAGCTTCTCTTAGCCCCGCCCTCACTCACTGTAGTTAATTAGCATAACACCCTCCTCTGGTCGTGATTGTCTGAGCAGCGTCTCTTAGCCCCGCCCTCACTCACTGTAGTTAATTAGCATAACACCCTCCTCTGGTCGTGATTGGCTGAGCAGCGTCTCTTAGCCCTGCCCTCACTCACTGTAGTTAATTAGCATAACACCCTCCTCTGGTCGAGATTGGCTGAGCAGCATCTCCTAGCCCCGCCCTCACACACTGTAGTTAATTAGCATAACACCCTCCTCTGGTCGTGATTGGCTGAGCAGCTTCTCTTAGCCCCGCCCTCACTCACTGTAGTTAATTAGCATAACACCCTCCTCTGGTCGTGATTGGCTGAGCAGCGTCTCTTAGCCCCGCCCTCACTCACTGTAGTTAATTAGCATAACACCCTCCTCTGGTCGTGATTGGCTGAGCAGCTTCTCTTAGCCCGCCCTCACTCACTGTAGTTAATTAGCATAACACCCTCCTCTGGTCGTGATTGTCTGAGCAGCTCTCTTAGCCCCGCCCTCACTCACTGTAGTTAATTAGCATAACACCCTCCTCTGGTCGTGATTGGCTGAGCAGCGTCTCTTAGCCCCGCCCTCACTCACTGTAGTTAATTAGCATAACACCCTCCTCTGGTCGTGATTGGCTGAGCAGCGTCTCTTAGCCCCGCCCTCACTCACTGTAGTTAATTAGCATAACACCCTCCTCTGGTCGTGATTGGCTGAGCAGCTTCTCTTAGCCCGCCCTCACTCACTGTAGTTAATTAGCATAACACCCTCCTCTGGTCGTGATTGTCTGAGCAGCGTCTCTTAGCCCGCCCTCACTCACTGTAGTTAATTAGCATAACACCCTCCTCTGGTCGTGATTGGCTGAGCAGCGTCTCTTAGCCCCGCCCTCACTCACTGTAGTTAATTAGCATAACACCCTCCTCTGGTCGAGATTGGCTGAGCAGCATCTCCTAGCCCCGCCCTCACACACTGTAGTTAATTAGCATAACACCCTCCTCTGGTCGTGATTGGCTGAGCAGCTTCTCTTAGCCCCGCCCTCACTCACTGTAGTTAATTAGCATAACACCCTCCTCTGGTGATTGTCTGAGCAGCGTCTCTTAGCCCCGCCCTCACTCACTGTAGTTAATTAGCATAACACCCTCCTCTGGTCGTGATTGGCTGAGCAGCGTCTCTTAGCCCCGCCCTCACTCAATGTAGTTAATTAACATAACACCCTCCTCTGGTCGTGATTGGCTGAGTAGCGTCTCTTAGCCCCGCCCTCACTCAATGTAGTTAATTAACATAACACCCTCCTCTGGTCGTGATTGACTGAACAGCGTCTCTTTGCCCCGCCCTCACTCACTGTAGTTAATTAGCATAACACCCTCCTCTGGTCGTGATTGGCTGAGCAGCGTTTCTTAGCCCCGCCCTCACTCACTGTAGGTAATTAGCATAACACCCTCCTCTGGTCGTGATTGGCTGAGCAGTGTCTCTTAGCCCCACCCTCACTCACTGTAGTTAATTAGCATAACACCCTCCTCTGGTCGTGATTGGCTGAGCAGCGTCTCTTAGCCCCGCCCTCACTCAATGTAGTTAATTAGCATAACACCCTCCTCTCTGGTCGTGATTGGCTGAGCAGTGTCTCTTAGCCCCGCCCTCCCTCACTGTAGTTAATTAGCATAACACCCTCCTCTGGTCGTGATTGGCTGAGCAGCGTCTCTTAGCCCCACCCTCACTCACTGTAGTTAATTAGCATAACACCCTCCTTTGGTCGTGTGATTGGCTGAGCAGCGTCTCTTAGCCCGCCCTCACTCAATGTAGTTAATTAGCATAACACCCTCCTCTGGTCGTGATTGGCTGAGCAGTGTCTCTTAGCCCCGCCCTCACTCACTGTAGTTAATTAGCATAACACCTCCTCTGGTCGTGATTGGCTGAGCAGCGTCTCTTAGCCCCACCCTCACTCACTGTAGTTAATTAGCATAACACCCTCCTCTGGTCGTGATTGGCTGAGCAGCGTCTCTTAGCCCGCCCTCACTCACTGTAGTTAATTAGCATAACACCTCCTCTGGTCGTGATTGGCTGAGCAGTGTCTCTTAGCCCGCCCTCACTCACTGTAGTTAATTAGCATAACACCCTCCTCTGGTCGTGATTGGCCGAGCAGTGTCTCTTAGCCCGCCCTCACTCACTGTAGTTAATTAACATAACACCTCCTCTGGTCGTGATTGGCTGAGCAGTGTCTCTTAGCCCCGCCCTCCTCACTGTAGTTAATTAGCATAACACCCTCCTCTGGTCGTGATTGGCTGAGCAGTGTCTCTTAGCCCCGCCTCACTCACTGTAGTTAATTAGCATAACACCCTCCTCTGGTCGTGATTGGCTGAGCAGTGTCTCTTAGCCCGCCCTCCTCACTGTAGTTAATTAGCATAACACCCTCCTCTGGTCGTGATTGGCTGAGCAGTGTCTCTTAGCCCCGCCTCCTCACTGTAGTTAATTAGCATAACACCCTCCTCTGGTCGTGATTGGCTGAGCAGCGTCTCTTAGCCCCGCCCTCCTCACT
>CM040928.1:40244252-40249252 GCA_023029165.1 Gobiocypris rarus
GGAGGAGCAGACAACCACGGGATACAGGGAGGAAGAGCCCAACGGGAATACCAGGACATCGAGGGAGGGAGGAGCCAAGGTGGAGACTTGGCAGCCGGAACTAAGGGAGGATAGACTGAGCTGGAGCTGAAGAGTAGACGAGACCGAGTGACACAGAAGGTTCTGGAGACCAGGCCAGATCTGAGGGGAGGCTGAGCCGACAGAGCTAAAGGGGTGGAGGGACGAGTCACAGACAAAGAACCGTATGTCTATGGTGATAGCAGAGAGACAACTGAACAAGGCGGCCGGAAGGATGAGGAGGCCTGGTGGAGTCATAGGGACGAACTTCCCGGGTGGAGCCGACTCAACGATAGGCAGAAGTGGCATGATGGGAGGTTCTAGGTGGAGCAAATGGATCGATAGCCCAGGGTCAAGCTGGCCAACTATCTGTTCAAGGCTGATCCACACTGAACAGAGAAGACGAAGGGCTGATGTGAGACAGGAAGGCTGAAGGACTGGGTTAGTGCGGGCAGATTACTCAGGCAGAGGAGGTGGGAGTGGGAGGCAGACATGATGCTCATGTAATGGATGTGTAGCTGTGTGAATAAACCTCACTCCCCTGCCTTCAAGAGGCGCTACGACTGATGCTAGCAGGTCTTTAGTGTCCTTGTTAGTGTGCCCGGCTCCCACGCCAGAGGGATAAAATTGGACCAGTTTCACTCATTTCCTCCAACTCTATCAGGGGCGCTAAGTTCAGTGCATCTACATCCACGTTTGTCGAAGGGACTCTATCCCCTCATACTAGAGGAAGCAGAAAGTTTAGATTCTGCCCCTGACTGCAAGCGGGAGCTCTCTGCGATCGGCCTGTGAAGTCAAACACACCGCTCCACTCACATGGCAGCAGTGTTAATTTAGATTGACGAATAATTTTCGTCATAATTTTTAAATCAACTACCTTTTTCACTGGAAAGCAGGCGATAACTAAATAAAAACTAGTGCTGGATGACAAAAACTGTGGCGAAAATCTTCTGTCATTTTCAGCGAATAAAAAAGACGAAAGTGTCAGGGAGGGAGGATTAGGGAAGAGATCCCGTCAGAACTGATGTCCTGTGTAACGGATGCGCACATTTGAGCTGTGACGCGGATCTAACGGCGGAAAACACGGAGCTGTTGAGCTTCTCCAGGCTCACGACAGCGCTTCAGAGCGGATCAAGCCCTCAATAACACAGATCTATATCAGGCAATAGTTTATGAATTAATGCTGATGAACAAGGACAATGTTTACTTTACGATGTGTATATAGTAATATGTTTTAGACGGTTGTAACACACATATTTGATCTCCTCATCTGAACCTGAAAGAGCAGCTGCAACTGCAATAATAATGCGTTTCAAAATAAGAGTCCCGGTGTATTCTGAGCTCGTTTGTAATTAAAAGTCATGCATTATATATTCGTTTTTGGTTACATTATAAACTGTATTTAATGTAATTCCCATTTAATTCATAGTCAGGAGGAAAGAACAGTATTTGACACATATTCAATAAAGTATCAGGGTTATAATAGTTACATAAAACCATTAAACATCTCCATTACTTAAATAAATAAACAAATTTGAAGCTTTAGCTTAACCTGATATACTAACTAAAACAGAAATACAAAGTTATAAAAACTATATAGATGGGTTTTTTTTAAAAAAAAAGAAGTGAATTGAGCTCTCTTTCGTGTATTTTTGTCAAACACGATGTCACAATGTCAGTTCAGTAACAGTCGGTTATGTAATGTTTAAATGCTTATTTAATGCATTACAATTAACCTAAACTCATTAGATTTTAGTCGACTAAATCTAGACTAAAACTAAAAACAATTCAGGTGACTAAAATATGACTAAAACTAAATGGCATTTTCGTCAAAAGACTATGACTAAAACTAAATCAAAATTTGCTGTCAAAATTAACACTGCATGGCATGTGAAGCACTACTTTACACCTCAGACTGTCTCGATTACATGAATGGCTAACAGTAACAAGATATTAGCTCTGAAATTAAATGCTCTGGTCATATTTCACCACAAATATAGTTTTACAAAATCAAATAATAAATCAATTATAAAACATAGGTTTTGTGCAAAACATGAGGTGTTTCTAATGGAAAGAAAGACTTGATGGCAAACGTCGAGAGAACCATCTGTGATAAGTGTGTTTTAGATGATGTCTGGTTACTGTCACACTCTCTCTCACACACACACACACTCTCACACACACTCTAAACGAGCCTCACAATCAGCTGTTACTCACTCCATCTGTCGCACCGCAGTGACTCAAACACACACTCGTGCTGGATCTTATCTTAAACAAACACACACAGCCTCTCTCTGTGTGAGATAGTGTCGTAATGAATGCTGGGCTAATTGTGTTTGTGTGGGTGAACAAGCCTCCCCACCTCCCGCAGACACACTTCACTGGTTCGAGTCAAGTCAGCTTTATTGCTAAAGAGCTTTATTCAATACAGATGTTTCAAAGTCACAGAAAACAACAGGATCACTGATGCAAACCTGCTGTGAAACAGCTCTAAAAAGACAATAGTGTCATTATTCAGATCAAACCAGTTCAGTAACATTGTAAAGTGCAGGAGTTGCAAGACAAAGCTGACCCAGCTCTAAACACAGAAGACAATAGTGTAAAGTTTCACACAATAAAGCAGCTGTTTGCTTTCTGATCACCGGTGTGTCAGTCTGAATGTTCACTGGGCTTCACGTTTACTTTAGCTTGTGTTCTCTTGACCTCTGTATTCATGTGGAAATGTTTTCTCACGGCCTTTTCCACATATGCACACTCAAAAACCTGCCAGAGCGCATTTATACTTTCTCAGGGCCACATACATGTGTTTCTCTTAATTACTTGTGCATGTAGACAGGGTTAGAGAAAGCCTTTGTTTGCACACCCTGACTTCACGAGACTGTTTAATTATTGTACGTGTCGGCTCTTACGTATTAATTCCTACAGTCTGACTAGTATGAGAGCGATTGTATGATTTGCAGGTAACACATTCTCTGACCCTCAGTGGGCCGTGATCAGATCAGATTCACCACACTTTAAAATGCTCATGAGAAAGTGTGTGTGTTCTAACGGTGCGGGATGTGTGTGTTGGTGTAGGTGCACGAGCTGTTTGAATGCAGTGTGGCGCTGTTACTGGGACCCGCAGCTCAACTCATGCGTTTCCAGCAAAAACAACACGCAGCGTGTTCTTCTGGAGGTGAGAAACACACACACACACGATCACACACACACACACACACACACACACACACACACACACACACACACACGATCACACACACACGATCACGATCACACACACACACACACACACACACACACACACACACACACGATCACACACACACACACACACACGATCACGATCACACACACACACACACACACACACACACACACACACACACACACACACACACACACACGATCACACACACACACACACACACACACACACACACGATCACACGATCACACGATCACACACGATCACACACACACACACACACACGATCACACGATCACACACACACACACACACACACACACGATCACACACACACACACGATCACACACACACACACACACACACACACACACACACACACACACACACACACACATGTTGTGTTTCCATGTTTTATGGGGACATTCCATAGGCGTAATGCATTTTATACTGTACAAACCGTATTTTCTATCCCCCTACACTGCCCCTGCCCCTAAACCTACCCATCACAGGAGACATGCTGCATTTTACTTTTTCAAAAACATTACTTAGTGTGATTTATAAGATGTTTTCCTCATGGGGACCAAAAATGTCCCCACAAGGACAAAAATTTGGATATTGCCATCTTTGTGGGGACATTTTGTCCCCATACCGTGAGGATTACCAGTCCACACACGATCACACACACACACACACACACACACACACACACGATCACACACACACACACACACACACACACACACACACACACGATCACACGATCACACGATCACACGATCACACACACACACACACGATCACACGATCACACACACACACACACACACACACACGATCACACACACACACACACGATCACACACACACACACACACACACACACGATCACATACAAGAGCGTTTACACCACAGCATACACTGGGGAACGTGTGTTTGTAATCTTAAAATGTGCTTAATGTGCTAAATGTGGTAAAAAGTTAAAACATTTTAAGGTTCAGATGAGGTTGGAATAGCTCTTTAAGGTAGCAACTGCACAATTAAAATTTTTATAGTGTACATACACCGATCAGGCATTACATTATGACCACTAACCGGTGAAGTGAAAAACACTGATGATCTCTTCCTCACGGCTCCTGTTAGTGGGTGGGATATATTAGGCAGCAAGCGAACATTTTGTCCTCAGAGTTGATGTGTTAGAAGCAGGAAAAATGGGCAAGCGTAAGGATTTGGCGAGTTTGACAAGGGCCAGATTGTGATGGCTGACGACTGGGTCAGAGCATCTCCAAAACTGCAGCTCTTTGTGGGGTGTTCCCGGTCTGCAGTGGTCAGGATCTATCAAAAGTGCTCCAAGGAAGGAACAGTGGAGAACCGGCCACAGGGTCATGGGCGGCTCAGGCTCATTGATGCACGTGTGGAGCGAAGGCTGGCCCGTGTGGTCCGATCAAACAGACGAGCTACTGGAGCTCAAACTGCTCAAGAAGTTAATGCTGGTTCTGATAGAAAGGGTCAATGCACTAAAAATACCGCAGAAGAATAAATAAAGCCCACAGTAATATCTGCAGTCAGTATGTTTCTCAAGACGGCCTTTGGAAACTGCTGGGAAATATGTGGCAATTTAAGACCCTTGTAGGATTTGTTGTGTTTTTCTCACATGCGAACGCTCTGATTTTCCATAAAAACATTCTGAAGGGCAGAATGTGGTCTGATTGCGCCTGTACAGTCATAAATAACCAA
>CM040928.1:40254252-40256752 GCA_023029165.1 Gobiocypris rarus
GCGGGCTGAATAGGACCTCTCCAGCTCGCTGTGAAGATTCGGAAGGCTCATGGGGGAGGGCCGGTGTTTCCAGCATTCATAATCCCCTTCGTGTGTGTGTGTGTGTGTGTGTGTGTGTGCAGTGGAGGTGTACAGCTGCGGTGCGGGGGACAGTGACTGCTCTCAGTGCTGGGGTCGTGAGACGCAGGGTCACATGTGTGTCTGGTGCCTTAACGACTGTCGTCAGCGAGACCAGTGCCAGACCATCACTGCGCACTGCCCAGATCCCCACATCCAGAAGGTGAGACCCACACAAACACACAATTACACAGACATAGCAAAGAAAAACTGAGTGAGGATGGATGGAGAATTTGAGAGATGAAAATCCAGTCAATATTTACTCAGCCTGCCGTTGTTCTGAAGCTGTGTGTCCTCCTTTCATTTTCTGGGCAAGAAACGAAACATAATTTAATATTTAAGACAAGAACGAAGGCCATATGGCTTGAGAGCAACAGCAGGTTGAGTAAATAAAGACTTGAACTATTCCTTAAAGTTTCAGAAGAAGCAACGTCTGAATTCTGCTCAAAATATGCAAGCATGAACTCATGAAACATGAAACTGAACACTTCAACGCTTAAGGACTATAAATTGCTGTCTCATGTGACACAGGTCACATGGTCAAGTTTAGTCATATTTTTTAGGTTGGTGGGTTATGTGACACACATCAAATGTGCCACTAAAAACCATTGGGAAGCCATGACGTAGTGTTCAAAAGTCTCTGTTTAGGTTCATTTACACAAAAACGTTTTCAAACTAAAACAGGGTTTGCAGCTTTCTCTAAAGTCTCTAAAGCTTTCGACGACAGGCATAACTGTAACAAAAGTAAAACGCACTAGTGTAAACGGAGCCTTAGAAACAACAGAAGGGATGGGTTTGGGTTCGCAGAGACGAAAGCGTGATTTAACAGCACAGGATGACACGCTATCGTGCTTCTGACTCACTGACACAGAAACTGCTGAACGAGCAGACAGGAGAAAGGAGAAGCAGAGGAGTGACTGTGCTTGTGTTGCAAGAGCCCTCAGATGTAGAGGAAAGGTTCAAACACTCATCATCTGCAGCAGCTCTGGAATCATGTTCATTTCCTCACATCTAATGCTAACCGCTGGGACACTTATCACTTTCAGAAGTTTTTATCATTGACATGTTGACAAAGTAAAGAATGGAAGCGGAAAACAAGACAAAACTTGCCCAGCAACACAAGATGCACTTTGCAATTCTTTCTCAAAACTTCTCAAAACTTCTCAAAACGCTCAAATCTTGATTTTCTGTACGTGTGTTCAAGCTTTGAGCTATGGGACTTTCTATTGGCTGGATGAAATGTATACAATGGTTACATGTTTGTGACTGCAGTGCATGAAGCACAGTGGATAAACGCCTTGAAGAATGAAACATGTGCAAAGCTTGATGCAAACTCAGTGTGAGAAACCGTGAGTGTAATTTCTGCTTCTGAAAGCGTTTACAACAGCCTGTGATTTCTGTCCTCTGCTTCACACTTTCTCTTTCTGTCTCCGTCTCACTTCGGGAAGGGTGCAAATGAAGAGAACAGCAGGTAAAATGATGCGAACTGGGATTCATTACACAGTTCAGTGATAATTATCAGTTGTGTTTACAGGCCTTCAGAGAGCTGCTGTTTTACAGGTTTTACATTTGCAGATAATTCTTACATATCCTACACTGCTATAGAACTGTCTATCTTTGTGATGAAACAACTTTTTCAGTACACAACTCTCCAGAATGATCTGTTCTCTGGCTAGCAGGTAACTAGGGGCGCACTGAATGTCTTCTTCTTCTATGATGGCAGCCCATAGAACCGCATGTGGGGAAGTTATGAAATTTGGTACACAGATAGAGGACAGTCTCAACATGAACCACAGCAATTTTGGAGACTCGATCCCTCTAGCGTCACCATCTGTCCAAATTTGCACTCACGTTTATGCTAATAAACTTTGAACCATAAGGGCGACACATTTTTTCATCAAAATTTGCTCAGGTCATCTTCAGACCATTCTGGCTAAAAGCTTTGATAAACCCAACCGTTCTCAAATAACACGTGAACGAATTCAACGCAGAGCACGCAGACTGGACACGAGTCTTTATCTCTGCAATGCTTTAGCGTGTTGAGACGAGTCTTGGTACATGTCATCCCAAGCATGACCTGAGGCTACATGCAGCGTTTCAGCACAGCGCCACCTGCTGGTCAGGAGATATGAAAAATCATTACACTCTTTAAATTCAGTGCAGCATACAAGTCGAATAAAACCCAATTTTCCCAATTTTGTCATAAAATGCTGTATTTTATTAACACATTTGCGCATTGTGACAAAACTCGTTATGTCATCAGGACCATGTCCTGAAGGTATGCAAACATATTCGGTACAACGCCACCTTGTGGTCAAAATTTATAATGAAATTTCACACAAATGTTAATATCTTCTGATCAATTGTACCTATTTTAATGAAA
>CM040928.1:40261752-40269252 GCA_023029165.1 Gobiocypris rarus
CCAATCAGAAGAGTGTGGGCGGAGTCTCTCTGCAGGCGCACTGCACTCACAATCAAATCAATCCAAAATCACAGCCAATCAGAAGAGAGTGTGGGCGGAGTCTCTCTGCAGGTGCACTGCACTGCAACAAAATCAATCCAAAATCACAGCCAATCAGAAGAGAGTGTGGCGGAGTCTCTCTGCAGGCTCACTGCACTCACAACAAAATCAATCCAAAATCACAGCAAATCAGAAGAGAGTGTGTGTGCGGAGTCTCTCTGCAGGCGCACTGCACTCGCAACCAAATCAATCCAAAATCACAGCCAATCAGAAGAGTGTGTGTGGCGGAGTCTCTCTGCAGGCTCACTGCACTGTAACAAAATCAA
The DNA here is from genome assembly GCA_023029165.1 of Gobiocypris rarus. NCBI lineage: Eukaryota > Metazoa > Chordata > Actinopteri > Cypriniformes > Gobionidae > Gobiocypris > Gobiocypris rarus. The sequence goes on from CM040928.1 coordinate 40,262,118, forward strand.
TCCAAAATCACAGCCAATCAGAAGAGAGTGTGGGCGGAGTCTCTCTGCAGGCTCACTGCACTCATAACAAAATCAATCCAAAATCACAGCCAATCAGAAGAGAGTGTGGCGGAGTCTCTCTGCAGGCTCACTGCACTCGCAACAAAATCAATCCAAATTCACAGCCAATCAGAAGAGCGTGTGGGCGGAGTCTCTCTGCAGGCTCACTGCACTCAACCAAATCAATCCAAAATCACGGCCAATCAGAAGAGTGTGTGGGCGGAGTCTCTCTGCAGGCGCACTGCACTCGCAACCAAATCAATCCAAATTCACAGCCAATCAGAAGAGCGTGTGGGCGGAGTCTCTCTGCAGGCTCACTGCACTCGCAACCAAATCAATCCAAAATCACAGCCAATCAGAAGAGAGTGTGGGCGGAGTCTCTCTGCAGGTGCACTGCACTCGCAACCAAATCAATCCAAATTCACAGCCAATCAGAAGAGAGTGTGGGCGGAGTCTCTCTGCAGGCGCACTGCACTCACAACCAAATTAATCCAAAATCACAGCCAATCAGAAGAGCGTGTGGGCGGAGTCTCTCTGCAGGCGCACTGCACTCGCAACCAAATCAATCCAAAATCACAGCCAATCAGAAGAGCGTGTGGGCGGAGTCTCTCTGCAGGCGCACTGCACTCACAACCAAATTAATCCAAAATCACAGCCAATCAGAAGAGCGTGTGGGCGGAGTCTCTCTGCAGGCGCACTGCACTCGCAATCAAATCAATCCAAAATCACAGCCAATCAGAAGAGTGTGTGGGCGGAGTCTCTCTGCAGGCGCACTGCACTCACAACCAAATTAATCCAAAATCACAGCCAATCAGAAGAGCGTGTTGGCGGAGTCTCTCTGCAGGCGCACTGCACTCACAACCAAATTAATCCAAAATCACAGCCAATCAGAAGAGAGTGTGGGCGGAGTCTCTCTGCAGGCTCACTGCACTCGCAACAAAATCAATCCAAAATCACAGCCAATCAGAAGAGAGTGTGGGCGGAGTCTCTCTGCAGGCGCACTGCACTCGCAACCAAATCAATCCAAAATCACAGCCAATCAGAAGAGCGTGTGGGCGGAGTCTCTCTGCAGGTGCACTGCACTCACAACCAAATCAATCCAAAATCACAGCCAATCAGAAGAGCGTGTGGGCGGAGTCTCTCTGCAGGCTCACTGCACTGCAACCAAATCAATCCAAAATCACGGCCAATCAGAAGAGAGTGTGGGCGGAGTCTCTCTGCAGGTGCACTGCACTCGCAACCAAATCAATCCAAATTCACAGCCAATCAGAAGAGAGTGTGGGCGGAGTCTCTCTGCAGGCGCACTGCACTCACAACCAAATTAATCCAAAATCACAGCCAATCAGAAGAGCGTGTGGGCGGAGTCTCTCTGCAGGCGCACTGCACTCGCAACCAAATCAATCCAAAATCACAGCCAATCAGAAGAGCGTGTGGGCGGAGTCTCTCTGCAGGCTCACTGCACTCGCAAATCAATCCAAAATCACAGCCAATCAGAAGAGCGTGTGGGCGGAGTCTCTCTGCAGGCTCACTGCACTCGCAACCAAATCAATCCAAAATCACAGCCAATTAGAAGAGAGTGTGGGCGGAGTCTCTCTGCAGGCTCACTGCACTCGCAACCAAATCAATCCAAAATCACAGCCAATCAGAAGAGCGTGTGGGCGGAGTCTCTCTGCAGGCTCACTGCACTGCAACCAAATCAATCCAAAATCACAGCCAATTAGAAGAGAGTGTGGCGGAGTCTCTCTGCAGGCGCACTGCACTCACAACCAAATTAATCCAAAATCACAGCCAATCAGAAGAGCGTGTGGGCGGAGTCTCTCTGCAGGCGCACTGCACTCACAACCAAATTAATCCAAAATCACAGCCAATCAGAAGAGCGTGTTGGCGGAGTCTCTCTGCAGGCGCACTGCACTCACAACCAAATTAATCCAAAATCACAGCCAATCAGAAGAGTGTGTGGGCGGAGTCTCTCTGCAGGCGCACTGCACTCACAACCACATTAATCCAAAATCACAGCCAATCAGAAGAGCGTGTTGGCGGAGTCTCTCTGCAGGCGCACTGCACTCACAACCAAATTAATCCAAAATCACAGCCAATCAGAAGAGTGTGTGGGCGGAGTCTCTCTGCAGGCGCACTGCACTCACAACCACATTTATAACCACATTACAGCCCTGTATATCACATGATTCTGCTGTGTGTGTGTGTGAGCAGGCGGTCCAGTGATGTCATCCGGTGTGTGATGCCTCCCGCGCCAGATGACGTGTCCGTGTGTGTGGTGTACGACGGCCGGCCGTGCCTCAGCGCTTCACCCAACTTCACATTCACCTATGAGAAAAACCCCACCATCAGTCAGATCAAACCCAACAAGAGCTACCTCAGGTATGACACACACACACACACACACACACGGGCATTACTCAAGTGTTGCTCTGCTGTACTGCACAGATGTAGTCCCAGCCGACAGGGAACGTTCTCTCAAAGTTATGAACAAACATTCCTCTAATAATGTCAATAGAATGTTTATCTGGTCTTTAATAATGGACTCGCATCCCATTCAATTAGAACACATTTCTGTTGGCATTGATCTTGCGAACTGTGCACAATAGCTACTGTAGAATTAGCATGAGTATGCTAGTATGCCATTCCACACACAGAGCCGTCCTTTGGCTTGCAGTGTGTCACATGATCTCTCTTCCTCTGTATGGCTCATGGGATGGTGTTAGTGGTGGGCGCAGTATCTCCGTCACTGGATTCGGCTTCAATCTGGTGCAGTCGGCCATGATGGAGGTGACTGGGATCGGACAGACGGTGAGAAATAAAGCCTTTTTATTAACTAGAGATCAACGTGCTGATGTTTGCATGATGTTTCAGTGTTCGTGTCAAGCCAAGGCCGCTCTATTTCTGCAGTGTTTTATACAGTACAGCAGGAAAATAACAGAATCCGTGACACACAATATGAGCTGCTCAGATTGAGCGGTAAAGCAGCATAAGACATTAATCAGCTCATCCTCTGATTAGTGATATGACTGAATATTAATGTCTCTTTCTGCAGAACTGCTCGTGTGTGTCGTCCACTCTGATGGTCTGTCAGTCTCCCACGGCGGCTCAATCCCAGCAGGCCACGGCTCACTTCTACCTCAACCAGGTGCTGTACCGAGGAGAGGACGCGTCTCCATCGGGCCGGGGGCTGGACGAGGACGAGGAGCCTCTCGCTGACCCCTTCCACTTCGACTATGTGGAGGATCCACAGTTCTATACGGCCAACAAAGAGAAGCTCATCAAACATCACCCCGGAGAGCCGCTCATCCTCATCATCAATGTGAGTGTGTGTGTGTGTGTGTGAGTGTAATTATCATAGGATGTGTAGTTGTATATGTTCTTGTCATAAACAGCCGTGGTTCTGTCAATTACTGGTTTCCATCTGGACAGAATCCTCATCCATGTAGTGTCTTTGTATCATACACACATTCTCCCAACAATCCTTGTGTTTGTGTGTCAGAAAGGGCCGAGCGAGCTGGACCTGACACTGGACGAATACTCCGTGACGATTGGCTCAGACCTCTGTGACATCACCTTCCAAAACGAGCAGCTGTTCCACTGCACCATCAACCGGTCCCTGAGCGCCAGTGCTGGAGATCTGCCCGTCACGGTGAGTCCACACTCCTGAGGAGAAACCATCATTCTGACTGATCTTCCACTCATCTGCTTACAAACCTCTAGGACTTTCTTCTCTGGAACAGAATAGAAGATATTTTAAGAAATATCCCACTAGAAATGCTACATTCCCAGAGCGTCCCGAGACGGTCGTGATGTGGAGTTCATTAAAGGCCTGGGGGACGTTATTTGGCGGACCTTCAGGGAACATTCAGGACAGTCTGGGAATGTTCAGGGTAGCATTATTATAGGACTTTCCCTCTAGGTCTCTACACTACATTCCCATCACGTTTACATTCCCAACAGGTGACATCATCACCACTGACCAATGGGAGTTCAGAGGTGTTCACCGGCTGGAGCAAACTTTTCCACTTTAACAAACTTTTGGTCAAATCCTGTGTTTCCTGACCCTCATTAGTAAAGCAGCCCAGTGTACACTGATTCACACACACTCAGTAAACCTGATGAAGGACCTGAAATAACATTCTAGGTTGGTCCCCTAAAGTCACATCCGGAACCCTGAACTGCAGCACTTTCATAACCAAAAGAGGACACTTTAGGAACATCCCTAATGTTCTATAAAGGTCCGGGATTTTCATCACCTTTAGAGAACTTTAGGGAACGTTGTGCAAGGTCACGAGCGTCCCTCCTACTTCTGCTCTCCTGGCAAAGTTATGAGTGCTCCTCCAGGAATATCATTAGACTGTTCGTGCAGAGTTATCTGGTCTTTAATAATGTTCTCAAAACAGTATCGTTTATTAAATGTTTTTTCTGAAACATTTTAGTTTGACGTCTGTATAATGTTTTTTAAATGTTACTTGTTCAGAGAACGATCAACAGTAACGTTCCCATAATGTTTGAAGAATGATACAAACGAGATGTTCCACTGATGAGGACGTTCAGAAATAACTTTTTCATAACTAAATGGGAACAGAAGCAAAACCTTGTGTTTTTGTCAGTGTTGCTCAACACTCCAACATTCTTCAGAATATTTTGACTTGTGCTCTAGAATATTGTGTAGTTTATGAGTATCTTGAGTTGTGGTGATAAACACAGCCTTGGAGGCCAGCTAGCAGTCGCTGTGCGAGTAAACCCCACTCCTCTGATCTCAAGAGACGCTCTAGCGACTGACGCTAGGGGTTGCAGCCTTTAGCCTCCTTCAGCTAGCAGTCACTGTGTGAGTAAACCTCACTCCTCTGATCTCAAGAGACGCTCTAGCGACTGACGCTAGGGGTTGCAGCCTTTAGCCTCCTTCAGCTAGCAGTCGCTGTGCGAGTAAACCCCACTCCTCTGATCTCAAGAGACGCTCTAGTGACTGACACTAGGGGTTGCAGCCTTTAGCCTCCTTCAGCTAGCAGTGGCTGTGTGAGTAAACCTCACTCCTCTGATCTCAAGAGACGCTCTAGTGACTGACACTAGGGTTGCAGCCTTTAGCCTCCTTCAGCTAGCAGTGGCTGTGTGAGTAAACCTCACTCCTCTGATCTCAAGAGACGCTCTAGCGACTGACGCTAGGGGTTGCAGCCTTTAGCCTCCTTCAGCTAGCAGTGGCTGTGTGAGTAAACCTCACTCCTCTGATCTCAAGAGACGCTCTGGCGACTGACGCTAGGGGTTGCAGCCTTTAGCCTCCTTCAGCTAGCAGTCGCTGTGTGAGTAAACCTCACTCCTCTGATCTCAAGAGACGCTCTAGTGACTGACGCTAGAGGTTGCAGCCTTTAGCCTCCTTCAGCTAGCAGTGGCTGTGTGAGTAAACCTCACTCCTCTGATCTCAAGAGATGCTCTAGCGACTGACGCTAGGTGTTGCAGCCTTTAGCCTCCTTCAGCTAGCAGTGGCTGTGTGAGTAAACCTCACTCCTCTGATCTCAAGAGACGCTCTAGTGACTGACGCTAGGGGTTGCAGCCTTTAGCCTCCTTCAGCTAGCAGTGGCTGTGTGAGTAAACCTCACTCCTCTGATCTCAAGAGACGCTCTAGTGACTGGACGCTAGGGGTTGCAGCCTTTAGCCTCCTTCAGCTAGCAGTCGCTGTGTGAGTAAACCTCACTCCTCTGATCTCAAGAGACGCTCTAGCGACTGACACTAGGGGTTGCAGCCTTTAGCCTCCTTCAGCTAGCAGTCGCTGTGTGAGTAAACCTCACTCCTCTGATCTCAAGAGACGCTCTAGTGACTGACGCTAGGGGTTGCAGCCTTTAGCCTCCTTCAGCTAGCAGTCGCTGTGTGAGTAAACCTCACTCCTCTGATCTCAAGAGACGCTCTAGCGACTGACGCTGGGGTTGCAGCCTTTAGCCTCCTTCAGCTAGCAGTGGCTGTGTGAGTAAACCTCACTCCTCTGATCTCAAGAGGCAGCTCTGGCGACTGACACTAGGGGTTTCAGCCTTTAGCCTCCTTCAGCTAGCAGTCGCTGTGTGAGTAAACCTCACACACACACACACACACACACACACACACACAGCTATATTTATGCGGCTGGAGCGCTGCTTGGCCACAGCTAATGGAGCAGAGAGCGCTGAACGTCTCGACAAACGGTGGAAATATTCGTATCAGAATCTGAGGGCAAATGAAGCATCAGGCAGCTTCCACACTCACATGTGTTGTAGGAACCGGGAGAGTGTGTTCCCATGTTATGCCAGATGTATGGATTTGCATTCTGGCCATTTTCTACGGTTTATTAACAGGACAAATGGTGAGTGTTTGAGAGAGCCACAGGTTTAGGGAAGTGGGGCGGACATTTCTGTCATCATTACTCGCTGCCGTGTTCAAGTCTGTCAGACTCTCTGAGGCCTGGGCTGCTCTTCTCCTGCAGTGAAGAGAATCTGTACTCATTCTTATGACAGAGGAACAGAAAGCACGAGTCTAGAAAAAACAATGGGAAAGAGCCATGGTGGCACTTTCTACAACTGTCCCAGCATTAACAGATCACTCCTCTGATCTCAAGAGACGCTCTAGCGACTGACACTAGGGGTTGCAGCCTTTAGCCTCCTTCAGCTAGCAGTCGCTGTGTGAGTAAACCTCACTCCTCTGATCTCAAGAGACGCTCTAGTGACAGACGCTAGGGGTTCAGCCTTTTGCCTCCTTCAGCTAGCAGTCGCTGTGTGAGTAAACCTCACTCCTCTGATCTCAAGAGACGCTCTAGTGACTGACACTAGGGGTTGCAGCCTTTAGCCTCCTTCAGCTAGCAGTCACTGTGTGAGTAAACCTCACTCCTCTGATCTCAAGAGACGCTCTAGCGACTGACGCTAGAGGTTGCAGCCTTTAGCCTCCTTCAGCTAGCAGTCGCTGTGTGAGTAAACCTCACTCCTCTGATCTCAAGAGACGCTCTAGTGACTGACACTAGGGGTTGCAGCCTTTAGCCTCCTTCAGCTAGCAGTGGCTGTGTGAGTAAACCTCACTCCTCTGATCTCAAGAGACGCTCTAGTGACTGACACTAGGGGTTGCAGCCTTTAGCCTC
>CM040928.1:40274252-40279252 GCA_023029165.1 Gobiocypris rarus
GTTATCCCAGCAGGACTTTCCCCACAGCACTGATCTGACATCAGCTCACATCATGATCAAGGAAAACTCAAGACACACACACACACACACACACACATATGGTTCAAGTTTTCAGAATCAGTGTGTAATGCTTCACACAAACTGAGTGTGTTTGGACAGAGCCGTTTAAAGGCGAGCGCTTCATATGAAGAGTGTGCTCACGATCTTCTCAGGGTGGAGGGCCGTTCCCATCCCTCGGCTGGTGACAGGCACAGAAACACAGCTGTGTGTGTCAGTGTCAGGAGGAGAGATTACTGGCAGAGTAACTCATTACTTTTACATTTATAACAAATATTCAAGTCACTTTTTCAAACAACACAAGTGTCTTTGATTTGCCATTTATTGATGAGTGTGTGTAAGAGTGTACAAGTGTGTGTGTGTGTAAGTGATGTTTTTTGAAAAAGTAAAAATGCAGCATGTCTCCTGTGATGGGTAGTGTGTGTGTGTGTGTGTGTGTGTGTGTGTGTGTGTGTGTGTGTGTGTGTGTGTGTGTGTGTGTGTGTGTGTGTGTGTGTGGACAAAATGTCCCCACAAAGATGGCAATATCCAAATTGTTGTCCTTGTGGGGACATTTTTTTGTCCCCCATGAGGAAAACATCTTATAAATCACACTAAGTGATGTTTTTTGAAAATGTAAAAATGCAGCATGTCTCCTGTGATGGTTAGTGTGTGTGTGTGTGTGTGTGTGATGGGTAGGTTTAGGGGCAGGGGCATTGTGTGTGTGTGTGTGTGTGTGTGATGTGTGTGTGATGGGTAGGCACACGAGTGTGTGTGTGTGTGTGTGTGTGTGTGTGTGTGTGTGTGTGTGTGTGTGTGTGTGTGTGTGTGTGTGTGTGTGTGTGTGTGTGTATGTTTGTACGAATGTGTGTGTGTTTGTGTTTGTGTGTGTGTGTGTGTGTACAAGTGTGTGTGTGTACGTGTGTATGTGTGTATGAGTGTGTGTACGAGTGTGTGTGCGTATGAGTAAGTGTACGACTGTGTGTGTGTGCAGTGTGTGTGTGTGTGTGAGTGTGTGTGTGTGTATGAGTGTGTGTGTGTGTGTGTTTGTACGAATGTGTGTGTGTGTGTGTACACATTCAGTATTCCTAAAAATGATGAAACAGTGAATTGCAAACTCAGAATATGCAACAACCTGCAATAGTTCATGTTAAATAATACAAATATACTTTATGTATTTAATTTCCCTTTATGAACCAAAGTCTTCTCTGTATTGGCATTACTATTTTAGGGAGTAATGTAATATTGTAATAAATTACTTTTAAAAGTACCCAGCCCCGGTCTGTATCAATGGCCTCATTATCCCAAATATTATATGTATTATATATTATTCCCATATCTCCATTTATATGTCTATATACGTACACAAGCATGCAGAAACGGATAACACATGTAGTTATGTATGATTGTGTGTGTTGAGATGGTGTCATGTCTGACGTGTGTTTGTGTGTTTGTGTGTGGCAGGATTCGCGGAGCTGCAGACGGACATGACGGATCTGACTAAAGAGCTCAATCGCTCTCAGGGAATCCCATTCCTGGAGTACAAGCAGTTCGTCACGCGCACCTTCTTCCCCAAGGTACACACACTCCTCCCCGATCACACACACACACTGGATCAGTCGAAGCTACACGAGGGAATCTCTGATTGATGTGTGATGAGCATTAATAACAGACAGTGAGTGTGTACGCCGCTCACGCCTGAGGCGGGGAATATGATTTCCTGCACAATAGAGCATTTCATACTCTCAACAGAAAACAAAACCGAGTTTTGTCGCTGTCACGTCCTCAGGGTATTCGTCAGAAGTTGCTCAACAGTTGATGTCTATCATTACTTTGAACAATAAGTCACTTTTTAAGGCTCTAAAAATATAGTTGGAATATTTTAATGTATGAAGGCCAAGTGGTGTTTATTTTAAAGAAAGAAGAACACACACAGCATTCTGGGGAAGAGTCTTCACACTAACGGCTGGTAAAAGCCTCATCTGATGTGTGTGTGTGTGTGTGTGTGATGCAGACTGGAGTAGCCGTTCCTTATTGCGGCTGCTGGGTTTGTGTGTTTACCAAAGTCGCACAAATGATTTAAGCGAGTCTCCAGCGAGGGCAAATATAGGACTCTCCTGTTTGTTCTCCATTGAAACCACAAATGTTGCAATCTTCCCGTCTCAGCGTCTGCAGAACACAGGGCACAAAGACCAAACCCTGGAGACTCCCTAAAATACCCTGAAGAGTTTGTGGACCGTGTTTGGGGGGATTTTGTGGTTGCTGTTGATGTAGCGTGACCTCAAACACACACTCAGTCCTGCTGTTCTTCTGCCTGACCTGTATAAGAACCGTCATTACAGATCCAGGACCTTCATAAAGAGCTTTGAGTGTCTGAGTCTGCTGTTGATTGTGTGTGTTTGTGTAGATGTGCTGTGACTACAGCGGCGTCTGGTTCAGCCGGTGTATGAGAACAATCCGCTCGGCCCACGGGCTCTGTCGGAAACACATCCTCTGCTGCAGGACTGGCAGGTGAGACACACACACTTCAGAAACACTCACACACACTCGTATTGTTGGCTCTTCCAGTAAAGCACAGATTGTAGGTCAGCAGATTCAACTTTTGCACAGTGTTGGGAAATTATTGTTGTGATTCCCCTGTGCAATTGTGAAACTTGAGTACAGTAGAGCAGGGGGTTTCATAAGAGTCCAGTCATCAGGGGGTGTTTAACAGGACAGAACACACGATTGCAAAATAGCACTAATGCAAAACGTTATTCTAGACAGAATCATAAGCGCTTTTGAGTAGTTTTACAATCAATGCTGACATGGCCTGTGCTCTTCTCCTGTCAGCCGTGTAACAGCATGCGGCCCAACCTGGAGGAGGAATCACTCTGTTTTCCACTCTTCTCAACAACAAACACTTCCTGGTCACCTTCGTCCATGCCCTGGAGCAGCAGAAAGACTTCGCCGTGAGAGACCGGTGAGTACAGACGCAAGGCGGCGCGGTTACAGAACCCAGACACTAACACACAGATCCGAATAACCCACTCAAGCTGCCCTACAGTCTAACACACTACACACAAGTGGATCATATACACCGATCAGGCATAACATTGAATAAATCCGGTGAAGTGAATAACACTGATGATCTCTTCATCACGGCTCCTGTTAGTGGGTGGGATATATTAGGCAGCAAGTGAACATTTTGTCCTCAGAGTTGATGTGTTAGAAGCAGGAAAAATGGGCAAGCGTAAGGATTTGAGCGAGTTTGACAAGGGCCAGATTGTGATGGCTAGACGACTGGGTCAGAGCATCTCCAAAACTGCAGCTCTTGTGGGGTGTTCCCGGTCTGCAGTGGTCAGGATCTATCAAAAGTGCTCCAAGGAAGGAACAGTGGAGAACCGGCCACAGGGTCATGGGCGGCCCAGGCTCATTGATGCGTGTGGAGCGAAGGCTGGCCCGTGTGGTCGATCAAACAGGACGAGCTACTGGAGCTCAAACTGCTCAAGAAGTTAATGCTGGTTCTGATAGAAAGGGCTCAGAATACACAGAGCATCTCAGTTTGTTGCGTATGGGGCGGCACAGCCGCTGACCAGTCAGGGTGCCCATGCTGACCCCTGACCCCGTCGAAAGCACCAACAGTGGCCGTGAGCATCAGAACTGGACCACGGGCAATGGAAGAAGGTGGCCTGGTCTGATGATCACGTGTTCTTTTACATCACGTGGATGGCCGGTGTGTGTGCGTGGTTTACCTGGGGAACACATGGCCCCAGGATGCACTATGGGAAGAAGGCGAGCCGGCGGAGGTGATGCTTTGGGCAATGTTCTGCTGGGAAACCTTGGGTCCTGCCATCCATGTGGATGTTCCTTTGACACGTCCCACCTACCTAAGCATTGTTGAGACCATGTACAGCCTTTCATGGAAACGGTATTCCCTGGTGGCTGTGGCTCTTCCAGCAGGATAATGCTCCCGACACAAAGCACAAATGCTTCAGGAATGGTTTGAGGAGCACAACGAGTTTGAAGTGTTGACTTGGCCTCCGAATTCCCCAGATCTCAATCCAATCGAGCATCTGTGGGATATGCTGAACAAACAAGTCCTACCTCGCAACTTACTGGACTTAAAGGATCTGCTGCTAACATCTTGGTGCCAGATATCACAGCACACCTTCAGGGGTCTAGTGGAGTCCATGCCTCGGCGGGAGTCCAACACGATATTAGGAAGGTGGTCATAATGTTATGCCTGATTGGTGTATTAACACAGGCACTTAAAGCACATTCATGTAAGTGGGAAACACACATAACAAAATAACAAACATTCAGGAAATGGTTTATAGAAAATGCTCTGAACAACCAGGATCAAAAGCGACTGAGAAACGAGGCGCAGATGATCGGCTCAATGAGTTCAGTGTGTGATCTTTCCATCTCTGCAGTTTGAGACGACAGTCACACATCCTGCGGTGAAGCATCAGTGCTTGCATTGTCTGTCATGGTCATCTGTGTGCGATTAGCTGTTGTGTGATTGTGTAGCTGATGTCCAGTTCTTCTGTATGGAGCTATTCATCAGAGGAAGGGCTTTTCCCAGCTCTTTCCATACCAACATGAATGTTTTCAATTACTGTCTGTCTCTAGCCCTGGTGTCATGATGTGTATGCATTCTTTCATTGATGTTTAGGTGCAATCTTGCCTCTCTGCTCACTATTGCCCTCCATGGTAAACTAGAGTACTACACCAGCATTATGAAGGAGCTGCTGGTGGATTTGATTGATGCTTCAGCCTCCAAGAACCCTAAACTGATGCTGCGGCGGACCGAGTCGGTAGTGGAGAAGATGCTCACCAACTGGATGTCCATCTGCATGTACAGCTACCTGAAGGTTAGTGCGAGTTTCACTCCTGTTTCTGGAGACTGATGGAGCTCACTGGTAAAGGGTTGTTTCTCTCTGACCCCATCAGGAGACAGTCGGCAGCCCGTTCTTCCTGCT
>CM040928.1:40284252-40296752 GCA_023029165.1 Gobiocypris rarus
ATAAGTGAGAGTACGCCTATGGAATGTCCCCATAAAACATGGAAGTGTGTGTAGAGTGTGTGTGTGTGTGTGTGTGTATGTATTGGGTGTGTGGGAGCCAGGGCCGTGTGTGTGTGTGTGTGTGTGTGTGTGTGTGTGTGTGTGTGTGTGTGTGTGTGTTGACCTTTCCTCAGTCAGTGTGTTGACCTCTGTCCCTCAGTCAGTGGTGTGACCTCTGTCCCTCAGACAGTGTGTTGACCTCTGTCCCTCAGTCAGTGTGTTGACCCCTTTCCCTCAGTCAGTGTGTTGACCTTTCCCTCAGTCAGTGTGTTGACCCCTTTCCCTCAGTGTGTGTGTGTGTGTGTGTGTGTGTGTGTGTGTGTGTGTGTGTGTGTGTGTGTGTGTGTGTGTGTGTGTGTGTGTGTGTGTGTGTGTGTTGACCTCTGTCCCTCAGTCAGTGGTGTGAACTCTGTCCCTCAGCCAGTGTGTTGACCTCTGTCCTCAGTCAGTGTGTTGACCCCTTTCCCTCAGTCAGTGTGTTGACCTCTGTCTCTCTGTCAGTGTGTTGACCTCTGTCCCTCAGTCAGTGTGTTGACCTCTGTCTCTCAGTCAGTGTGTTGACCCCTTTCCTCAGTCAGTGTGTTGACCTCTGTCCTCAGTCAGTGTGTTGACCTCTGTCCCTCAGTCAGTGTGTTGACCTCTGTCCCTCAGTCAGTGTGTTGACCTCTGTCCCTCAGTCAGTGTGTTGACCTCTGTCCCTCAGTCAGTGTGTTGACCTCTCTCAGTCAGTGTGTTGACCCCTTTCCTCAGTCAGTGTGTTGACCTCTGTCCCTCAGTCAGTGTGTTGACCCCTTTCCCTCAGTCAGTGTGTTGACCTCTGTCCCTCAGTCAGTGTGTTGACCTCTGTCCTCAGTCATTGTGTTGACCTCTGTCCCTCAGTCAGTGTGTTGACCCCTTTCCCTCAGTCAGTGTGTTGACCTCTGTCTCTCAGTCAGTGTGTTGACCTCTGTCCTCAGTCAGTGTGTTGACCTCTGTCCCTCAGTCAGTGTGTTGACCTCTGTCCCTCAGTCAGTGGTGTGACCTCTGTCCCTCAGTCAGTGTGTTGACCCCTTTCCCTCAGTCAGTGTGTTGACCCCTTTCCCTCAGTCAGTGTGTTGACCCCTTTCCCTCAGTCAGTGTGTTGACCTCTGTCCCTCAGTCAGTGTGTTGACCCCTTTCCCTCAGTCAGTGGTGTGACCCCTTTCCCTCAGTCAGTGGTGTGACCTCTTTCCTCAGTCAGTGTGTTGACCTCTGTCCCTCAGTCAGTGTGTTGACCTCTGTCTCTCAGTCAGTGGTGTGACCCCTTTCCCTCAGTCAGTGGTGTGACCCCTTTCCCTCAGTCAGTGTGTTGACCTCTGTCCCTCAGTCAGTGTGTTGACCCCTTTCCCTCAGTCAGTGGTGTGACCTCTTTCCCTCAGTCAGTGGTGTGACCTCTGTCCCTCAGTCAGTGTGTTGACCTCTGTCCTCAGTCAGTGTGTTGACCTCTGTCCTCAGTCAGTGTGTTGACCTCTGTCCCTCAGTCAGTGTGTTGACCCCTTTCCCTCAGTCAGTGTGTTGACCTCTGTCCCTCAGTCAGTGTGTTGACCTCTGTCCCTCAGTCAGTGTGTGACCTCTGTCCTCAGTCAGTGTGTTGACCCCTTTCCTCAGTCAGTGTGTTGACCTCTGTCCCTCAGTCAGTGTGTTGACCTCTGTCTCTCAGTCAGTGTGTTGACCTCTGTCCCTCAGTCAGTGGTGTGACCTCTGTCCCTCAGTCAGTGTGTTGACCTCTGTCCTCAGTCAGTGTGTTGACCCTTTCCCTCAGTCAGTGTGTTGACCCCTTTCCCTCAGTCAGTGTGTTGACCCCTTTCCCTCAGTCAGTGTGTTGACCCCTTTCCTCAGTCAGTGTGTTGACCTTTGTCCCTCAGTCAGTGTGTTGACCTCTGTCCCTCAGTCAGTGTGTTGACCCCTTTCCCTCAGTCAGTGTGTTGACCTCTGTCCCTCAGTCAGTGTGTTGACCCCTTTCCCTCAGTCAGTGTGTTGACCTCTGTCCCTCAGTCAGTGGTGTGACCTCTGTCCCTCAGTCAGTGGGTTGACCTCTTTCCCTCAGTCAGTGTGTTGACCCCTTTCCTCAGTCAGTGTGTTGACCTTTGTCCCTCAGTCAGTGTGTTGACCTCTGTCCTCAGTCAGTGTGTTGACCTTTCCTCAGTCAGTGGTGTGACCTCTGTCCCTCAGTCAGTGTGTTGACCCTTTCCCTCAGTCAGTGGTGTGAGCTCTGTCCTCAGACAGTGTGTTGACCCCTTTCCCTCAGTCAGTGTGTTGACCCCTTTCCTCAGTCAGTGTGTTGACCTGTCCCTCAGTCAGTGTGTTGACCTCTGTCCCTCAGTCAGTGTGTTGACCCCTTTCCCTCAGTCAGTGGTGTGACCTCTGTCCCTCAGTCAGTGTGTTGACCCCTTTCCCTCAGTCAGTGTGTTGACCCCTTTCCCTCAGTCAGTGTGTTGACCCCTTTCCCTCAGTCAGTGTGTTGACCTTTGTCCTCAGTCAGTGTGTTGACCTCTGTCCTCAGTCAGTGTGTTGACCCCTTTCCCTCAGTCAGTGTGTTGACCTCTGTCCTCAGTCAGTGGTGTGACCTCTGTCCCTCAGTCAGTGTGTTGACCTCTGTCCTCAGTCAGTGTGTTGACCCCTTTCCTCAGTCAGTGTGTTGACCCCTTTCCCTCAGTCAGTGTGTTGACCCCTTTCCCTCAGTCAGTGTGTTGACCCCTTTCCCTCAGTCAGTGTGTTGACCCCTTTCCCTCAGTCAGTGTGTTGACCCCTTTCCCTCAGTCAGTGTGTTGACCCCTTTCCCTCAGTCAGTGTGTTGACCTCTGTCCCTCAGTCAGTGGTGTGACCTCTGTCCCTCAGTCAGTGTGTTGACCTCTGTCCCTCAGTCAGTGTGTTGACCCTTTCCCTCAGTCAGTGTGTTGACCTCTGTCTCTCTGTCAGTGTGTTGACCTCTGTCCCTCAGTCAGTGTGTTGACCTCTGTCTCTCAGTCAGTGTGTTGACCCCTTTCCTCAGTCAGTGTGTTGACCTCTGTCCCTCAGTCAGTGTGTTGACCTCTGTCCCTCAGTCAGTGTGTTGACCTCTGTCCCTCAGTCAGTGTGTTGACCTCTGTCCTCAGTCAGTGTGTTGACCTCTGTCCCTCAGTCAGTGTGTTGACCTCTGTCTCTCAGTCAGTGTGTTGACCCCTTTCCCTCAGTCAGTGTGTTGACCTCTGTCCCTCAGTCAGTGTGTTGACCCCTTTCCCTCAGTCAGTGTGTTGACCTCTGTCCCTCAGTCAGTGTGTTGACCTCTGTCCTCAGTCATTGTGTTGACCTCTGTCCCTCAGTCAGTGTGTTGACCCCTTTCCCTCAGTCAGTGTGTGACCTCTGTCTCTCAGTCAGTGTGTTGACCTCTGTCCCTCAGTCAGTGTGTTGACCTCTGTCTCTCAGTCAGTGTGTTGACCTCTGTCCCTCAGTCAGTGTGTTGACCCCTTTCCCTCAGTCAGTGTGTTGACCTCTGTCCCTCAGTCAGTGTGTTGACCCCTTTCCCTCAGTCAGTGTGTTGACCTCTGTCCCTCAGTCAGTGGTGTGACCTCTGTCCCTCAGTCAGTGTGTTGACCCTTTCCCTCAGTCAGTGTGTTGACCCCTTTCCCTCAGTCAGTGTGTTGACCTTTGTCCCTCAGTCAGTGGTGTTGACCTCTGTCCCTCAGTCAGTGTGTTGACCCCTTTCCCTCAGTCAGTGGTGTGACCTCTGTCCCTCAGTCAGTGTGTTGACCCCTTTCCCTCAGTCAGTGGTGTGACTCTGTCCCTCAGTCAGTGTGTTGACCCCTTTCCTCAGTCAGTGTGTTGACCCCTTTCCTCAGTCAGTGTGTTGACCTTTGTCCCTCAGTCAGTGTGTTGACCTCTGTCCCTCAGTCAGTGTGTTGACCCCTTTCCTCAGTCAGTGGTGTGAGCTCTGTCCCTCAGTCAGTGTGTTGACCCCTTTCCTCAGTCAGTGTGTTGACCCCTTTCCCTCAGTCAGTGTGTTGACCCCTTTCCTCAGTCAGTGTGTTGACCTTTGTCCCTCAGTCAGTGTGTGTGACCTCTGTCCTCAGTCAGTGTGTTGACCCCTTTCCCTCAGTCAGTGTGTTGACCTCTGTCCCTCAGTCAGTGGTGTGACCTCTGTCCCTCAGTCAGTGTGTTGACCTCTGTCCCTCAGTCAGTGTGTTGACCTTTCCTCAGTCAGTGTGTTGACCCCTTTCCCTCAGTCAGTGTGTTGACCCCTTTCCTCAGTCAGTGTGTTGACCCCTTTCCCTCAGTCAGTGTGTTGACCCCTTTCCCTCAGTCAGTGTGTTGACCCCTTTCCCTCAGTCAGTGTGTTGACCCCTTTCCCTCAGTCAGTGTGTTGACCTCTGTCCCTCAGTCAGTGGTGTGACCTCTGTCCCTCAGTCAGTGTGTTGACCTCTGTCCTCAGTCAGTGTGTTGACCCCTTTCCCTCAGTCAGTGTGTTGACCTCTGTCTCTCTGTCAGTGTGTTGACCTCTGTCCCTCAGTCAGTGTGTTGACCTCTGTCTCAGTCAGTGTGTTGACCCTTTCCCTCAGTCAGTGTGTTGACCTCTGTCCCTCAGTCAGTGTGTTGACCTCTGTCCCTCAGTCAGTGTGTTGACCTCTGTCCCTCAGTCAGTGGTTGACCTCTGTCCTCAGTCAGTGTGTTGACCTCTGTCCTCAGTCAGTGTGTTGACCTCTGTCTCTCAGTCAGTGTGTTGACCCCTTTCCTCAGTCAGTGTGTTGACCTCTGTCCCTCAGTCAGTGTGTTGACCCCTTTCCCTCAGTCAGTGTGTTGACCTCTGTCCCTCAGTCAGTGTGTTGACCTCTGTCCCTCAGTCATTGTGTTGACCTCTGTCCCTCAGTCAGTGTGTTGACCCCTTTCCTCAGTCAGTGTGTTGACCTCTGTCTCTCAGTCAGTGTGTTGACCTCTGTCCCTCAGTCAGTGTGTTGACCTCTGTCCCTCAGTCAGTGTGTTGACCTCTGTCCCTCAGTCAGGGGTGTGACCTCTGTCCCTCAGTCAGTGTGTTGACCCCTTTCCCTCAGTCAGTGTGTTGACCCTTTCCTCAGTCAGTGTGTTGACCCCTTTCCTCAGTCAGTGTGTTGACCTCTGTCCTCAGTCAGTGTGTTGACCCCTTTCCTCAGTCAGTGGTGTGAGCCCTTTCCCTCAGTCAGTGGTGTGACCCCTTTCCCTCAGTCAGTGTGTTGACCTCTGTCTCTCAGTCAGTGTGTTGACCTCTGTCCCTCAGTCAGTGGTGTTGACCCCTTTCCCTCAGTCAGTGGTGTGACCTTCGTCCCTCAGTCAGTGTGTTGACCTCTGTCCCTCAGTCAGTGTGTTGACCCCTTTCCCTCAGTCAGTGGTGTGACCCCTTTCCCTCAGTCAGTGGTGTGACCTCTGTCCCTCAGTCAGTGTGTTGACCTCTGTCTCTCAGTCAGTGTGTTGACCTCTGTCCTCAGTCAGTGTGTTGACCTCTGTCTCTCAGTCAGTGTGTTGACCCCTTTCCTCAGTCAGTGTGTTGACCTCTGTCTCAGTCAGTGTGTTGACCTCTGTCCCTCAGTCAGTGTGTTGACCTCTGTCCTCAGTCAGTGTGTTGACCCCTTTCCCTCAGTCAGTGTGTTGACCTCTGTCCTCAGTCAGTGTGTTGACCTCTGTCTCTCAGTCAGTGTGTTGACCTCTGTCCCTCAGTCAGTGTGTTGACCTCTGTCTCTCAGTCAGTGTGTTGACCTTTCCCTCAGTCAGTGTGTTGACCTCTGTCCTCAGTCAGTGTGTTGACCTCTGTCTCTCAGTCAGTGGTGTGACCTCTGTCCCTCAGTCAGTGTGTTGACCTCTGTCTCTCAGTCAGTGTGTTGACCTCTGTCCTCAGTCAGTGTGTTGACCTCTGTCCCTCAGTCAGTGTGTTGACCTCTGTCCCTCAGTCAGTGTGTTGACCTCTGTCCCTCAGTCAGTGTGTTGACCTCTGTCCCTCAGTCAGTGTGTTGACCTCTGTCTCTCAGTCAGTGTGTTGACCCCTTTCCCTCAGTCAGTGTGTTGACCTCTGTCCTCAGTCAGTGTGTTGACCCCTTTCCTCAGTCAGTGTGTTGACCTCTGTCCCTCAGTCAGTGTGTTGACCTCTGTCCCTCAGTCAGTGTGTTGACCTCTGTCCCTCAGTCAGTGTATGACCTCTGTCTCTCAGTCAGTGTGTTGACCTCTGTCCTCAGTCAGTGTGTTGACCTCTGTCTCTCAGTCAGTGTGTTGACCCTTTCCTCAGTCAGTGTGTTGACCCCTTTCCCTCAGTCAGTGTGTTGACCTCTGTCCCTCAGTCAGTGGTGTGAGCTCTGTCCCTCAGACAGTGTGTTGACCCCTTTCCCTCAGTCAGTGTGTTGACCCCTTTCCCTCAGTCAGTGTGTTGACCCCTTTCCCTCAGTCAGTGTGTTGACCTCTGTCCCTCAGTCAGTGTGTTGACCCCTTTCCCTCAGTCAGTGGTGTGACCCCTTTCCCTCAGTCAGTGGTGTGACCCCTTTCCCTCAGTCAGTGTGTTGACCTCTGTCCCTCAGTCAGTGTGTTGACCTCTGTCTCTCAGTCAGTGGTGTGACCCCTTTCCCTCAGTCAGTGGTGTGACCCCTTTCCTCAGTCAGTGGTGTGACCTCTGTCCTCAGTCAGTGTGTTGACCTCTGTCTCAGTCAGTGTGTTGACCTCTGTCCCTCAGTCAGTGTGTTGACCTCTGTCCCTCAGTCAGTGTGTTGACCCCTTTCCCTCAGTCAGTGTGTTGACCTCTGTCCCTCAGTCAGTGTGACCTCTGTCTCAGTCAGTGGTGTGACCTCTCTCAGTCAGTGGTGTGACCCCTTTCCCTCAGTCAGTGTGTTGACCCCTTTCCATCAGTCAGTGGTGTGACCTCTTCCCTCAGTCAGTGGTGTGACCTTGTCCTCAGTCAGTGGTGTTGAACTCTGTCCTCAGTCAGTGTGTTGACCTCTGTCCTCAGTCAGTGGTGTGACCCCTTTCCTCAGTCAGTGTGTTGACCCCTTTCCTCAGTCAGTGTGTTGACCCTTTCCTCAGTCAGTGGTGTTGACTCTGTCCTCAGTCAGTGTGTTGACCTCTGTCCCTCAGTCAGTGGTGTGACCCCTTTCCCTCAGTCAGTGGTGTGACCTCTGTCCTCAGTCAGTGTTGACCTTTCCCTCAGTCAGTGGTGTGACCTTTCTCTCAGTCAGTGGTGTGACCTCTGTCCCTCAGTCAGTGTGTTGACCCCTTTCCTCAGTCAGTGGTGTGACCCCTTTCCTCAGTCAGTGGTGTGACCTCTGTCCTCAGTCAGTGGTGTGACCTGTCCCTCAGTCAGTGTGTTGACCTCTGTCCTCAGTCAGTGGTGTGACCTTTGTTCCTCAGTCAGTGGTGTTGACCCCTTTCCCTCAGTCAGTGTGTTGACCCCTTTCCTCAGTCAGTGGTGTTGACTCTGTCCTCAGTCAGTGTGTTGACCTCTGTCCTCAGTCAGTGGTGTGACCTCTGTCCTCAGTCAGTGGTGTGACCTCTGTCCTCAGTCAGTGTGTTGACCTCTGTCCCTCAGTCAGTGGTGTGACCTTTCCTCAGTCAGTGGTGTGACCTCTGTCCTCAGTCAGTGTGTTGACCTTTCCTCAGTCAGTGTGTTGACCCCTTTCCTCAGTCAGTGGTGTGACCTCTGTCCTCAGTCAGTGTGTTGACCCTTTCCTCAGTCAGTGTGTTGACCTCTGTCTCAGTCAGTGGTGTGACCTCTGTCCCTCAGTCAGTGGTGTGACCTCTTTCCCTCAGTCAGTGTGTTGACCCCTTTCCCTCAGTCAGTGGTGTGACCTCTGTCCCTCAGTCAGTGTGTTGACCCCTTTCCCTCAGTCAGTGTGTTGACCTCTGTCCCTCAGTCAGTGGTGTGACCCTTTCCCTCAGTCAGTGTGTTGACCTCTGTCCCTCAGTCAGTGGTGTGACCTCTGTCCCTCAGTCAGTGGTGTGACCTCTGTCCCTCAGTCAGTGGTGTTGACCCCTTTCCCTCAGTCAGTGGTGTTGACCCCTTTCCCTCAGTCAGTGGTGTGACCTCTGTCCCTCAGTCAGTGGGTTGACCTCTCTCCCTCAGTCAGTGGTGTGACCTCTGTCCCTCAGTCAGTGGTGTGACCTCTGTCCCTCAGTCAGTGTGTTGACCTCTGTCCCTCAGTCAGTGTGTTGACCCCTTTCCCTCAGTCAGTGTGTTGACCCCTTTCCCTCAGTCAGTGTGTTGACCCCTTTCCCTCAGTCAGTGGTGTGACCCCTTTCCCTCAGTCAGTGGTGTGACCTCTGTCCCTCAGTCAGTGGTGTGACCTCTGTCCCTCAGTCAGTGGTGTGACCTCTGTCCCTCAGTCAGTGGTGTGACCTCTGTCCCTCAGTCAGTGGGTTGACCTCTGTCCCTCAGTCAGTGGTGTGACCTCTGTCCTCAGTCAGTCAGTGGTGTGACCTCTGTCCTCAGTCAGTGGTGTGACCTCTGTCCCTCAGTCAGTGGTGTGACCTCTGTCCCTCAGTCAGTGGTGTGACCTCTCTCCCTCAGTCAGTGGTGTGACCTTTGTCCCTCAGTCAGTGGTGTGACCTCTGTCCCTCAGTCAGTGTGTTGACCTCTGTCCCTCAGTCAGTGTGTTGACCCCTTTCCCTCAGTCAGTGGTGTGACCTCTGTCCCTCAGTCAGTGTGTTGACCCCTTTCCCTCAGTCAGTGGTGTGACCTTTGTCCCTCAGTCAGTAGTGTGACCCCTTTCCCTCAGTCAGTGGTGTTGACCCCTTTCCCTCAGTCAGTGGTGTGACCTTTGTCCCTCAGTCAGTGGTGTGACCTCTGTCCCTCAGTCAGTGGTGTGACCCCTTTCCCTCAGTCAGTGGTGTGACCTCTGTCCCTCAGTCAGTGTGTTGACCCCTTTCCCTCAGTCAGTGTGTTGACCCCTTTCCCTCAGTCAGTGGTGTTGACCTCTGTCCCTCAGTCAGTGGGTTGACCTCTGTCTCTCAGTCAGTGGTGTGACCTCTGTCCCTCAGTCAGTGGTGTGACCTCTGTCCCTCAGTCAGTGGTGTGACCCCTTTCCCTCAGTCAGTGTGTTGACCTCTGTCTCTCAGTCATGGGTGTGACCTCTGTCCTCAGTCAGTGTGTGACCTCTGTCCTCAGTCAGTGTGTTGACCCTTTCCCTCAGTCAGTGGTGTGACCCCTTTCCCTCAGTCAGTGGGTTGACCTCTGTCCCTCAGTCAGTGGTTGACCTCTCTCCCTCAGTCAGTGGTGTGACCTTTGTCCTCAGTCAGTGGTGTGACCTCTGTCCTCAGTCAGTCAGTGTGTTGACCTCTGTCCTCAGTCAGTGGTGTGACCCCTTTCCCTCAGTCAGTGGTTGACCCCTGTTCCCTCAGTCAGTGGTGTGACCCCTTTCCCTCAGTCAGTGGGTTGACCTCTGTCCCTCAGTCAGTGGTGTGACCTCTGTCCCTCAGTCAGTGGTGTTGACCTCTGTCCCTCAGTCAGTGTGTTGACCTCTGTCCCTCAGTCAGTGGTGTGACCTTTCCTCAGTCAGTGGTGTGACCCCTTTCCTCAGTCAGTGTTGACCTCTGTCCCTCAGTCAGTGTGTTGACCTCTGTCCTCAGTCAGTGTGTTGACCTTTCCCTCAGTCAGTGTGTTGACCCCTTTCCTCAGTCAGTGGTGTGACCCTTTCCCTCAGTCAGTGGTGTGACCTCTGTCCCTCAGTCAGTGGTGTGACCTCTGTCCCTCAGTCAGTGGGTTGACCTCTCTCCCTCAGTCAGTGGTGTGACCTTTGTCCCTCAGTCAGTGGTGTGACCTCTGTCCCTCAGTCAGTGTGTTGACCCCTTTCCCTCAGTCAGTGTGTTGACCCCTTTCCCTCAGTCAGTGGTGTGACCTCTGTCCCTCAGTCAGTGGTGTGACCCCTTTCCCTCAGTCAGTGGTGTGACCTCTGTCCCTCAGTCAGTGGTGTGACCTCTGTCCCTCAGTCAGTGTGTTGACCTCTCTCCCTCAGTCAGTGGTGTGACCTTTGTCCCTCAGTCAGTGGTGTGACCCTTTCCTCAGTCAGTGTGTGTGACCCCTTTCCTCAGTCAGTGTGTTGACCTCTTCCCTCAGTCAGTGTGTTGACCTCTGTCCTCAGTCAGTGGTGTGATCTCTGTCCCTCAGTCAGTGGTGTGACCTCTGTCCTCAGTCAGTGGTGTGACCTTTCCTCAGTCAGTGTGTGACCTCTGTCACTCAGTCAGTGTGTTGACCTCTGTCCTCAGTCAGTGTGTTGACCCCTTTCCCTCAGTCAGTGTGTTGACCCCTTTCCTCAGTCAGTGTGTTGACCTCTGTCCTCAGTCAGTGTGTTGACCTCTGTCTCAGTCAGTGTGTTGACCTCTGTCCTCAGTCAGTGTGTTGACCTCTGTCTCTCAGTCAGTGTGTTGACCTCTGTCCCTCAGTCAGTGTGTTGACCTCTGTCCTCAGTCAGTGTGTTGACCTCTGTCCCTCAGTCAGTGTGTTGACCTCTGTCCCTCAGTCAGTGTGTTGACCTCTGTCCCTCAGTCAGTGTGTTGACCCCTTTCCCTCAGTCAGTGGTGTTGACCCCTTTCCCTCAGTCAGTGTGTTGACCCCTTTCCCTCAGTCAGTGTGTTGACCTCTGTCCCTCAGTCAGTGTGTTGACCTCTGTCCCTCAGTCAGTGTGTTGACCTCTGTCCCTCAGTCAGTGTGTTGACCTCTGTCCCTCAGTCAGTGTGTTGACCTCTGTCCCTCAGTCAGTGCGTTGACCTCTGTCCCTCAGTCAGTGTGTTGACCCCTTTCCCTCAGTCAGTGTGTTGACCCCTTTCCCTCAGTCAGTGGTGTGTGGTCAGACCCCTGACAGAACCTGGGACAGCAGCCAGATTAAAGACTGGACTCATGAAACTTTATTCCCCCTGAGAAACTGAAGTTTGACACTGATCTGAGATCTGCCCCAGTGCATGAATGCTGGTGTTTTATGGGAAAAGGTTGAGTAATACTTTCATAATAGCAACATCCAACCAATCACATCTGGCATTTGCACTGTGAGAGTCGAGCTTCAGGGCTTGGCAGGGGAGAATATCTGTTACACCAGTAATGTGGAAATAACCACGCATTCTCTGGAGACCGGACTGCAATGCCGGAGTCAGACCGCACTATTTCTGTCTGTTATGATAGTCACATTATTTTGACTCATAAATTTTTGTTTCGAACAAGAAACATGTCAGACTAAACTTTGTTTACCGATCACCATGACCCCCTACGTCACACGGATTGAGCCAAAGCCCTGGAGTCTGAACCCGGCATAAACTGAGCTCTAATATATTGCTCATGGGAAATAATTAATAATTCAGTGCAAATGTACAGCAGCTGCCAGAACACAAGCATACGGTCATCATAGAATCATCAGGGAACGTTCTCTCAAGGTTAGGAACAAACGATATTCCAGTAACGTTAATGGAACATTCTCAATACATTAATAATGCCTAAATACATTAGCACAAAAACATTATTCATACTTCATTCATGGAGCGTTTTTTCTTGTATCAGTTCAAGGCCGTATCCATGTCTTGAACACTGGGGGGACCAAAGGTTTACGTTTTTAAGGGGGGAGGGGGGGCTCTTTATATTTCAAAGGGATTAAATAATTAAAGGATTAAAAGTAAATAAAGAAATACGTTTCTGGTATAATTATAGCCTATATATTTGTGAAGTAATGCATTTAAACTCAATGCAAATTTAATAAAAAAATATGCACACATTCACTCGTTTGTATGTCTATTATGTCAAAAATGAAAAGAAAAAAATGTGTCTCATCACATTCTGTTAAGAATTACATCATCATTTAAATGATAGCATATTTTCAATTAAAAATGGTGAAATTACATTAAAAATGTTGAGTTTGCATGACTGTCTGTGACTTTTGTGTGGGACGTTAAACCTATCCGTTGTAAAACAGTTGTCAAATATGAAATGTTTATATAGAGATCTCTTTTCATGCACTCTTTCACTGTCACCAAACGTTCCTTCTGTTGGCTGGGCAGAAGCACTGGACTACAGTCAGAGTGTGTTAGGGTGAAGTGAGCAGATGAACTCTGAACTGGCTGATGGTTTGACCGCAGGTGCTGCCGCATGACGAGCTGAGCGAGAGCAGGAAGTCCCACAGACACAGTCACAGGAAGAAGGTGCTGCCGGAGATCTACCTGACGCGCCTGCTCTCCACTAAGGTATCCGATCTGGGATATACTCGCACAAACACTCACACCATTGGGAAATAATAACAGTAAGCAGCCATTGATACGATGTGAGACTCGCAGACAAGAACAGATGTGGGCGGGGCATGAGTGTGTCTGTGGGGAACTGATTGGATGGGTGTGGTCTGCTATTGGCTGATCTCCTGTGAGTGACAGGTGGCCCCGCCCTCATCATCACAGAAGAGATGAAGTTACAAGATTATGAACACAATATCAATCACGTGTCCTGTCGTGTCCCTCACGAAGACGTCATGGCCACACACAATCGTGAT
>CM040928.1:40304252-40321752 GCA_023029165.1 Gobiocypris rarus
GAGGAGTTACTGCTGATAGACCAACAGCAATACTGTGTCTCTAAAGTGTCCGTTTGAACTCTACTAGCATATACAGGATCATTGGGCTCAGCCCTACATATAAAATAATGCACAGTACACGCATTAAAGTGTGTGAGTCTCACCTGTCTGTTGAGTAAGATGTAGATGACCGGGTTGTAGAGCGCTGCACTCTTGGCAAAGAAAGCTGGTATCGTCATGGCGACCGGACCGAATTCAGCCCCCTGATTGACGAAGATGTACCAGGCCACAGTGGCATAGGGCACCCAGCACACCAGGAACGCGATCACCATCACAATCACCATCCGCGTCACTTCCCGCTCGGCCCGCTGGGTCGTCTCTGATTCCTGCTGCTGAGCCGCAGCCTGACATGACATACAACAATTACATATATCAGGTATGGGTAGCACCACATGCTGATCGGTACAGTGCTATAATACCATATATGCTTCGTGTTCTGATGGGAATCACTGCAGCCATAGAGGTCAAAGACTAACCTGGGGTTATCTATCAGGACTAGATCTTGTGGCCTTTATGAAGAGACCACTTTATCTATAGACTCCCTTAAAAATAAAGAGGGTTTTTATAGTGATTCCATTGAAAGGTTAAATGTTTTTTCAATTATCAGCTCTTAGAACAATGTTCTCTTACTTTATCTTTTCTACTATAAAGAATCTTTAGTGCACTGTAAAAAGGATCTCCAACGACCCATTGATGCCAATAAAGAAGCGTTCAATTCAGTGCAATGGAGTATTTCTGCAGAAGAAAGTCATACAGGTTTGGAATGAGGGCAAATAAATGATGAAATAATATTCAGTTTTAGGTGAACTGACCCTTTAAGTCGGTTCTTCTCAATGAACCAATCAAATAAAAGTGAGTGGATCTGGTCAGTACACGTGTAAACACAGGAATTATCACAAAAATCTCTTCTGACTCTAATTTATTGGTCAGGCAACACACATTTATACAATTTGACCCATGCAACGTCCAATCTTAGCAAAACGTGACACATGTAGACAACAGGACTTTCTGAGGATGCACACCAAGTTTGAAAAAAAATGCATTAGGGGGTGCTAAAACTGAAACCACATGATCCATTAGGCTGAAAACTGGTATGCATCCTAACAGATCCTCTCATATTAATAGGATACTTCCAAAACATGGCTGCTGGCGGCCTTAATATTAGAGGATTTGTTCAGATCAAATCTGCCTTCCATTACAAAAATGGATATGTTCATACATTGTGTGAAAACAAATATGTGTACCAAATTGTGTGTGTGTGTGTGTGTGTGTCTTACTGCGCGGACAGTGCAGAGCAGACGACTGTAGCAGAAGAAGATGATCAGCAGTGGGATGAAGAAATGCAAGATGAACATGTAGATGACAAATGAGGTGTTGTTGATTTCCGGTTTGGGAGTGTAATAATCTATTCCACAGGAACACTGCATGCCTTCGGGAATATACCTGCGCACACACACACACACACACACACATGCACTTCTGTTGTTCTTATAGTGTAGTCTCCAAATCTCTCTGCCTTCATCACAGCAGTATGTTTATTAGGCTATTGTCCCGTGAGGACTCATGAATGCACGTTCAGATTTCTCTGTCGTGGAGGATGAGTTGCTAAACCTGTGTATTCTGCTGAAAAGTGTGATTGATTACCTGGACCAGCCCAGCAGGGGCGGCACGGCGCAGGTGAGGGCCATGACCCAGGTGAAGCCCACTCCCATGATGGCGTGCTTCTCACCAAAACGAAACGTGGTCATTGGCTTACACACCACAATGTAGCGCTCGATAGCCAAGACCACCAGAGACCACAGCGCGATCTCACCTGAGAAACACAGGTGTTAGAGGGCTTTACACAAATCAATGCTGTTAACGTTTGTAACGCCTATTAGATGAACAATAGGACAGCTGAGATTTGCTATATATTACATACAGAGTGATAGCTGTGTAATTAACTTAGGCAGTGAAATTGAGAATTATGAAATCTATGGTTCCCTTTTATTTGTGGTTCGTCATTGGTCCAAAAGTCTGCGGTACCCAAAGGTGCGGCCTCTGCATTCCCCACAGCCTGGACATGATGGACGCTAGTCTCTCACCTCCTCATATCCGCACATTCAGAACTGCATACAGGTTCGAGGATGCAAAGCTTCTTCACCCGGCACCGGCCGGTTCCAGGTGGGGTTCACGGAGCAAGGAAGGTGTTCCAGCACACCCACAACCACAGGATCGGGACGCATAGCCTCTCAGCGTGGCGGCCCTTGCTCTGCATCACAGCCCTACCACAGCTCCTCTGACACCTCTGGTGTGGAGTTTGGGAGCCAGGCTAGTGCTCCAACCCGCCATGGAGTAGGGTTAGGGTTAGCAATCAGACTCGGCTATGCGATTCAGTTCGCCAGGCTCTGCCTCGGTGGCAGGCAAGCACACCTGTCTAGGTATAATGGTCTGGGGGGGGTGTTCCTTTAAGACCCATGTTGCCCTGCATTCACGCAGAGTTGGACATCGTACTGAATAAAAGCGGTGGATTCGACCAAACCTACTTCTGTGAATGTTGAATCGGGCCCTACATAGGCTCCCATTCAAGAGGTTGACATAGAAGCACCTTCTAATATGCGTTCGCTAACAGGATTGGTTTGCAGCGACTTCTCAATCCTTCTACAGTTCACTTTCGAAGGTCATGTATATCAGTGCAAGGTCCTCCCCTTTGGGGTGTCCCTGTCTCCTCACGTCTTTATGAAGGTTGCAGTGGCTGCCCTTGCCCCGCTAAGGGAGATGGGCATTCGCATACTCAATTACCTTGATGATTGGTTAATCCTAGCTCACTCACGAGAGTTGCGGTGTGCACACAGGGAACTGGTCCTCGAGCACCTAGCCCGACTGGGACTTCAGATCCACTGGGATAAGAGCGAGCTCTCCCCTGTGCAGAACATCCCTTTTCTCTGTGGACTCGATCGCCATGTCTTTCTCAAGACCGTGCACAGTCAGTGGTGAACTGCTTGAGATTGTTCAAGTACAAAACAGCAGTTCCACTGAAGTATTTTCAGAGGCGCCATCAGGGTCACACAGCTGGGGTTGATGCATATGAGACCGCTTCAGCATCGGCTTCAGGCTCCAGTGCCAAGATGGACGTCACATTTCTAAGGGCAGGAGTTCCCCTGGAACAGGCGTCCAGGCGTGCTGTTGTCATAACAGACACCTCTAGACCGGCTGGGCCGCTGTCCATGACCCCAACTGCATTGGCACTTCAACGGTTTTAAGCGTTGATTCAGGGCAAGCACGTGTTGGTCCAGACAGACAACACAGCGACAGTCATGTAAATAAATTTGCATGGCGGCATCCAATTTCGTCTCATGAACTCGTCCACCATCTCCTCTTCTGGAGTCAACAGCGACTGAAGTCACTTCACACCACCCACATTCATGACATCCTCGATCATGAAGCCGGTACCGGTGTTCGCTTCCCAGGAATCCTCTCCATGACCAAAGCACACAGCTGGCCTGTGCAAGGATGTGTTTCCTCCAGCCAGTGCAGACGCTGTGCAAATTCAGGAAGAAGAACAATCTGGCACCCATGCCCAGACCTCTGGAAAATCCACATCTGGTCTGTCCGATTGTGCTCACCTCCATCACGAGGGTGGGGGACCTACCTTGCCTGGAATTTGGGCTAACCTACTGTCATGTTGTCCTGAGACCCTGGCCTGGATATATGCCCAAGGTTCCCACTACTGGGTGGTGAACTTGCTAGCAGTCCCTCCTGATGAGGCAGACCAGCACTGCTTTGTCCAGTACGCACTCTGTGCATATATCTGGACTGGACAGAGCTTAAGATGAGCTGAGCAAAAAAGAATGGCCCACTGGATTGTGAGTGCCATTCTCCGGGCTAATCAGGCCCAGGATGTCCCGTGCCCACTGGTAGTGACCCTCCTGCCACACTTGGACTCTGAGGGGTTGAGACACGGTCTTGAATCCTCAGATCAAGCCTGAAGTGTGTGCAACCGACTCGCCTTATGTATCCATATGTCCGGGGGCTTGGCCTGGCATGCAAATTCCACATGCCAATTCCATTGGCCTTTTCCCCACACACGTCAGAGATGTTTGGGGCTTTCAAGGGCGACCCAGAGTGTCTGTATTTCGACATGTCTCCATTCCCCCCGTCAGGGAACGAGCGTTACACCAGTAACGAGATGTTCTCGCAGACTATACAGTCCAAATGTAATGTCAATAATTACATGGATTCCATGGTTGAACAGAAAGATGCTGCTATATAGAACAAACCCAAACTGACCAACAAAGTGTGATGTGAAGTCAGAATCCGCCTGGATGTCTTTCACAGCACTGACGTGGGAATCTCAGGAAATCTGTGATCGGCTCATTTTTCATTCCAATGTTTTTCTTTTTGCATTGTAAAATTACTTTTCCCACAAAATGCATTTAACTGTAATTCATCTGGATACTCTTTATTAATATGTATTATTATTTTCAGTGTAAAAACACTGTAAAACAATTATCATAAATTTAGAATATTTTAAAAAGAGATTTATAACTACATTTTGGATAATGTTAATTGTTATAGTTGAGGGTGCTAAAAGGGCTTGATAACATTATCTTTAATGTTAGATTTGCATGAAAAACATGCCACAAAATTGATAGTGAAAATGTCCCATGAAACAGGCTCTGTTTTTATTAAAAGTGACCCTGAAGATTTTGTGAGAATCACCAGTAACACTTTATTTTGAAGTGTCCTTGTAACACGCTACATTTGCTTAGTCCAGTAATAACTGTACATTATGCAGAATTACATGCAACTAACCTGAACCCCAATCCTAATTTAAGAACATGTATTAAAAGCACTTAAATGTATAATTACACTGTAACACGGACACCTCAAAATAAAGAGAATCCCCCAAATTGTACATCACAGTCTTTACGTGGGACTCCCAAGAATCCTACAGCAATGGCATGGCATTCTGATCTTATCTCAAGCTCTGTTTGGTTCTCGCGCAGTGAGTGCACATACCGCCCAGGGTGGCGAAGAAGCCCTCGATGTAGCAGCCCGTGACCCCCAGGACGAAGTACCCGTTCAGGGCGGTGTAGAGCGTGACGGTGAAGCCGCCCACCACCATGAACAGGTCCGCCACGGCCAGATTCAGCAGGATGAAGTTGAGGGCTGTGCGGAGCTTCTTGTGCTTCACCGTGACGTAGAGCGTGAGGAAGTTGACCGGGAATGAAGTGACGATGAGGAAGAGCATGTATGCGGCCAGCAGTGAATACTTCCACGGCTCCGCTAGGTAGTACTGCGGCTCCTCAAACGGGCTGCGGACCACACCGGTCCTGTTGGACATGGGCACGTAGAAGTTCGGCCCTTCCGTTCCGTTCATATTCGGTTCACTGGTCGAGGGTCAAAACGGAGAACGTCGACGGACGAAGCTGGAGAGCAAATGAAGTCCCTGAGAGTGAGCGAGAGATCTGCTGCCCATGACTCGAGCGTCCCTCTTATATGAACCCCATGTGCCCAGATTAATGAGATTACAGCGAGGCGCTGCAATTTGGAGGAATGGAGTTACAGGCAGATTGGGATCAGAGAGGCTCGATAATCCATGAAGGTAAACCGGCTGTAAACACAGCAACACTTTCATTTTCCACCCCGATATCAATGCATCTCTAAAGGCCGAACGCTCAAGGCCGGGTCAGTGCGACACTGGAGGATTCGCTTCTCAATCCAATTGCAAGTATGCTGATGTGTGTGGCGTTTCATGAACTAGTCTTTATCCAGGCTTCAGAAACCTGCTCTGATCGAGCACACACACTTCAGCTATTACACCTGTAACTGACACAATGATTACTACTGAAGTAATGTTCAGCCAGGGACTGAACGTTCATTTATTAACACATTATCTTTTGAAGTGCAGATGTCTGTAATTTTATCACACGGGTGCATTTCAGAGTGAGACAAATCTCACAAAACATCAGGCTTGAGCTCTTGGTTTCCACACCAAAAAAGATGTCACTTCCTAAAGGATGAGGACATGAGGTTAGGAAAATGGATATTAATAAAGACTTATAAAATGGAAAATGGCATTGAGGACAAAAAATGAATGATAAATTAATAAGTCATCTCCACTCAGAAGTGGTGAAATTATATAAAAGAGCTCATATAATTCACTTAATTGTAAAAACTAGTATGACTTCCATCTTTTAAAAGACAATATATGAATACACTTCAGCTCAACGGATAGAAAAACATAACAACAACACACATTACAGACATAAATATGAAATCTTTATTTAAAACGGTGAAGGTAACAGAGTTTCCATGGAATGAGCTGTATGTGTTTGAGTAAGTGTGATAAGGAGCATGTGTGGACACACGGTGTAATCTGCTTTGGCCGGTTGATCCGGGTAATCCTATCAGAGCTGCGCTGAGCTGGCATTAACTGACGGATTCCAGCGGCTCGATCCGGATCAACCCGAGCTCGTGCACACTCAGCACATACTTCTGAGCTAGCTGGGCTCGTCGATGGGTCTGCGGCAGTACGGACAGCAGTTGTGCTGAAGAACCAGCAGCTCGTAGTCCTCACTGTGAAACATCTGTGAGAAGGACAACATAATGCAATCAAAGGTCTCAGAGAGGAAGCAGGCCGAACACATGACGCCCGTGTCTGGGTACCTGAAAGCAGGACGGACACATGGTGATGCTGACGTCGGGTAGCAGAGATCGGTAGTACTGCCAGCTGAGAGGTTTGGGCCAGCGCTTGATCAGAACATCTCGTCTGGACATGGACCTCAACACCGGCCGACTCACGACCACCGGCACGAACTCCCGGCCACCCTGCTGTCAATCACCAGCACAGCAGACCAGATCAACCACAGCCCCGCCCACAGGAGCACTCACAGCCCCGCCCACAGGAGCACTCACAGCCCCGCCACAGGAGCACTCACAGCCCCGCCCACAGGAGCACTCACAGCCCCGCCCACAGGAGCACTCACAGCCCCGCCCACAGGAGCGCTCACAGCCCCGCCCACAGGAGCGCTCACAGCCCCGCCACAGCCCCGCCCACAGGAGCGCTCACAGCCCGGCCACAGGAGCACTCACAGCCCGCCCACAGGAGCACTCACAGCCCCGCCCACAGGAGCGCTCACAGCCCCGCCCACAGGAGCGCTCACAGCCCCGCCCACAGGAGCACTCACAGCCCCGCCCCACAGCCGCCCACAGGAGCGCTCACAGCCCCGCCACAGGAGCGCTCACAGCCCGCCCACAGGAGCGCTCACAGCCCCGCCCACAGGAGCGCTCACAGCCCCGCCCACAGGAGCGCTCACAGCCCCGCCCACAGGAGCACTCACAGCCCCGCCCACAGGAGCACTCACAGCCCGCCCACAGGAGCACTCACAGCCCCGCCACAGGAGCGCTCACAGCCCCGCCCACAGGAGCGCTCACAGCCCCGCCCACAGGAGCACTCACAGCCCGTCTCAAACATCATCTATACATCGTACATGCAACGGTTTATTTCTGAAAGGTTTTCAGAACGTTCAGAGAACATTCCCATAATGTTTGAAGAATGATGAAATGTTTCCTTAACGTTCGCATACACAGCCGTTTAAACATTTAAAACTGACTCTATTCATCAGGAATCATCAGAATGATGAACACATGGCTATTATATTATTGGTTAATATTTGTAGCTTTCCACATGGTAATATGAAAAGTCTATTACAGGTTATTACATTATGATGAAAGATAACCACAGCTTCTTTACAATAATGAGCAGTAATGAAGTAACAGCAGGAATGTGTGTTTCATGTTTCAGTCAGTCTCACCTCAAAGCTGAGTTTGGCTGTGAAGGGGTCGTCCTCTGGGTCTTCAGTCCCATCATCCAGCTTCAGACACTGAGATTCTGACATACACACACACACACACACACACACACACACACATGTTTGTTTTTGTGAAATGTGACATTCCATAGGCGTAATGCATTTTATACTAAACCTACACACACACACACACACACACACACACACACACACACACACACACACACACACACACACACACACACACACACACACACACACACTACCCATCACAGGAGACTGCACAGTTTACTTTCTGTGATAAAACCTCATCCTGTGTGATTTATAAGCATTTTGAAAAGTGAGGACATGGGGAACGCCCTCATATTTCACCTCTTTTGTAATACCTATGTCATACCCATGTCATTATACACATTTGTGTCCTGATATTTCACAACAACACACACACACACACACACACACACACACACACACACACACACACACACACACACACACACACACACACACACGTTATGTGTGATGTGGTTGTTTTGGTAGTGGTATGTTTGAACAGGCAGCGGACGAACAGCCAGTAGATAGCAGATGAAACGCTGAGTAACTATCAATACACTTGAAGGATAAACGAGTGAAGGAGAGCACTGTGTAAGAGCAGAGCAGTCTGAGGGAGGCAGGAGTAGACTAGACAGTGGGCCCTATCTTGCACCCAGCGCAATTGACTTTGTACACCGACGCATGTGTCATTCCTATTTTGCATCTGCGCAGCGCTTTTCCCTCCACAGAAGCACGCCGCTAAACTAGTGAATGAACTTGCGCTCCTGGGCGGTTCAGCGCAAAAAGTGAGGCGTGTTCCGGCGCAAACAATCCCTGGTGCTATTTTGCTGTTCCATTAAACAACTGCGCCACTGACCAGAACAAACCTAGTCTAAAGTCAGTGGCGCGTTGTTCATTATGCTATTTTAAGGGCGCATGCTTGACCATAATGTATAGCGTGCACAACGCGCATACACTTTCCTCATGTAATCTACACAGATGCAACAGTTATTTTTGCAAAATCATAAATTGTTACACTAAAAAAATATTAACGCATGAGATGACGGAAATCATTGTGGTGTGCCACGAAGATGTGAAAAAATAGGCATAAATCTATCTTACAAATTATTCAGGCTTACAAGAACAGTGTGTGTGTGTGTGTGTGTGTGTGTGTGTGTGTGAATCCATAATGGAACTTGCGCACCTGCTTTTAAAGGGAATGTTGGATGACGCCCGATTGGTTTATTCACGTTACGCCCAAACCACACCTATGAATAATGAAGCTACTTCAGACCAACCCATTGGTTTGTACAGTATAAAAACTATTACGCTTTATGAATGTCTCAGCATTAAATCTACAAAGGAATTTCACAAAACAAGTGTGTGTGTGTGTGTGTGTGTGTGTGTGTGTGTGTGGTTTGGGTTTGTGGAGGGATTATATCTCATCTTTAATGAGCTGTCAGATTACAGGTGTTGTCAATCAGAATCCAGGTGATACGGAGGAAGCGGGAGCAGGTGAGGAATCAGACAAGGGTGTCACAACAATAAAACAACACATTTTTTATGTAAAAGACAATTGCTATTTTTAATCCAGTGTCAATCAAGTTAAAATGCTCTGGCAGTTCAATACACAAGAGCAAGCAGTGAGCTTATAGATACAGGAGCCGATGAGTCTCTAGTCTCCCTAAAGCTGTTCTTCAGCTCTTCTGCCCTGCGTATGAACGGATATGTGATGTGAATGAGATGTTACCTCCGCTGCTCATCTCCTGCCAGCCGCTGCTTCTCTCCACACGAGGCACTTCCAGGTCAATCAGAGACACGGCCTCCTCATCCGAGATATCCTCCTCCAGATAAAACTCCACCAGCGGAAGAACCTCTGAACACACAGCATGAATCACACACACATGTAAAACCAATGCCAAGATAGCGGCCCGCTGTCTTCAACACCCTACTGAAGGACAACACACTTCCTGAAGATCATCTCACCCTTTGAAGAGCAACTGGTTTGCCAAAAAACAATCAGTGAGCCACATTTAAGTAGGATTTACCAGACAGGCGACTAAAGACCAGAAGAAACATCAGAATAACAAACAGGCTGATATTCCACAGGTCAGCAGGAGATGATTGACAGGTATATGAGCAGCTCACCGTAAGAGGAGGCCGAGAATATGAACGGCTGTCTGCAGTTGATGCAGGAGTTGCCCTGGTTATTCAGCAAAGGGTTGTTGGTGGAGCAGCGGTAACACATCGGGATCAAATCCTAGAGCAAACACAAGCTTTGACCAACGGGCACCACTTCTGCAAACAGCTGTAACATGACACACACACACTCACACTCACACACACCTCGCTGTCCCGGTAGGGTTTGGAGCGCACCGTCAGGCAGCTGAGCTCCATGCTCTCCTGATAGCGGGACGGGATCTTCAGGCCCTGCAGTTTCTCGAAGGCGTGCCGCGCTACTTTATACGCTCCCAGAAGTTTACTCTGCTTCGCCAGAGCGTACAGCGTATCGCTGAACCGAGTCAAGGGTCCGAGGTTTGTTGCAACAAATTTGGCCAAAAGAAGAGAAGGCAGTGTAGATGTAGAAACAGGCTATTAACTGAGTTACAGTAGTGCTGAAGTACAGTAGAGATCTCGCTAGGTTTGAGAACAGAGCTTGAGTTATGATGAGGTGAACCGTAGCAAACGTGCAGTACAGAAGCAGATGCATTTATCAATCAAATAAACACAAGTAACATGCATTACACAACACAACATATGCAATGAGTAATGAGTGCACTAAAAGTAACGAGCATTACATAATCAGATTAATTCAATGAGTAACGTGTGTTATGTAATCAAATGCTTTTTTGATGTAACAAGTAATAGTACTTTATACATTTCAACATTAATATTTGTTTGTTATTTTCAAGTAATGCACATTATAGTTTAATTCATTTGCTTAAATTAAATTAAATGAGAGTGTGTGTGTGTGTGTGTGTGTGTGTGTGTGTGTGTGTGTGTGTGTGTGTGTGTGTGTGTGTGTGTGTGTGTGTGATGGGTAGGTTTAGGGGCAGGGGCAGTGTAGGGGGATAGAAAATTCGGTTTGTACAGTATAAAAACCATTACGCTTATGGAATGTCCCCACATTTCACAAAAACAAGTGTGTGTGTGTGTGTGTGTGTGTGGTGACAGACCAGATCATTCTCTGAAAAAAAACACTCTTACTTCAAGTGTTTCGACATTTACAGTCTCTATTGGCCTAGGTGTTGGGAAAGGGTTTATTCAGCATTCAGCACACACACACACACACACACACACACACACACACACACACACTACACACACACACACACACACACACACACACACACACACACACACACACACACACACACACACACACACACACACACACACACACACACACACACACACACACACACACACACACCAGCTCTGTCATCACTTCAACTCTAATCTATGAGCATCTCACCAAACCCTCCAAACGCTCCCGTGTGTGTGTGTGTGTGTGTGTGTGTGTGTGTGTGTGTGTGTGTGTGTGTGTGTGAAGGATACACTTTGGAGATGCCCATGGGAACGTCTCTGGCCAGGTTGTGGAAGAGAAACCGGGAGATGTTGAAGAGAATCTCTGGCATGTTGGAACTGAAGGGCTCCGACTGAAATATGAACAGCACAAGATGTGTTTAATGATCCATCCTCTCACACACGTGTAATCACACATCCACACAAACCCAGCAGGACTCTCACACACGTGTAATCACACATCTGCGTGTGCTGGACGTCTGAAATAAACCCCACTCACCAGTTCTCAGGCAAACAGAAATGATTGATTTGCGTTTGATCGTTACAGTGTCCAGGCGAAACATATCTTGATATGAAAGAATCGCAGAGTCCACAACACAACTCTGGCATAGAGGATCAATTCTGTTGGAATCATTTTCAAAATGACTTTTTCCAGCTGATTATTGATAAGACAGTGACAGCCAATCAGAATCCAACAGACTGACGGCGTGGATGCTAATGTAGTTATTATTATAGTTATATTCCTGGTGTGAGCAGATCTGAAGACACTGATCTCACTTTCTGTGCTTCTCTGAATTATTTCTTAACGCCTCCTCTGAGAAAGTGACACAGAATGAAGTCCTTTAAAGCCCCACTGGTGCTCACTAACACACACCTGAGCGCTGCGCTGGACGTCACACTCACCATGTAGCGATGGACAGACGTCACACTCACCATGTAGCGATGCACAGAGTGATAGACGTGGTAGAGCTCAGCCAGGTGCTGGAAACTGTGGAACTTCCTCAGCATCTCCTCCTTCCTCTCGGTGTTATCTAGAGAAGAGCACACGTGTTCTCATTCATCTGGACGCATTAGGAGGGCTTTCTCACGGAGAACAGCGAGCTCACACACACCTCTGGCGATGTCGAGGCACTGCATGGACAGCATCCAGTAGTAGTATGAGGCGTCATTGAACCGGCTCTCCACCACTGCATTATGGGTAAGCTGCTCCAGCACTCGCACGGCCTCCGCCTGACGCCCCGCTTTGTGGAAGGCTGAAGAACATCAACAGATGGAAATGGAGGTCGCATCAATTGACATATTTAAAAAAAATTGTAAAGGTGTTTTGAGAATAAAAGGCTTGACTTCAAGTGTGTGAATGCATTTAGTAAAGCCACTGTGCCTGATAAATGCCACATATTTCCAGATCTAGCTGATTTATAAAGATAGTTTACACAGACCAAGCCAGTGAGTGACTGCTGAAACACTACACTACCCATAATCCTGCAGGCAGATCCACTAATCATTGAAGATGCTATGATGGCTCAGCAACGATCGCTCGCTCCCCTGATGCATTCTGAATGATGAAACCTACATTGCATTTATACACCGATCAGGCATAACATTATTGTGTTGATCCCCTTTTGCTGACCCGTCGAGGCATGGACTCCTCTAGACCCCTGAAGGTGTGCTGTGGTATCTGGCACCAAGATGTTAGCAGCAGATCCTTTAAGTTCTGTAAATTGCGAGGTGGGGCCTCCATGGATCGGACTTGTTTGTTCAGCACATCCCACAGATGCTCGATTGGATTGAGATCTGGGGAATTTGGAGGCCAAGTCAACGCCTCAAACTCGTTGTTGTGCTCCTCAAACCATTTCTGAAGCATTTGTGCTTTGTGTCAGGAGCATTATCCTGCGGGAAGAGCCACAGCCACCAGGGAATACCGTTTCCATGAAAGGCTGTACATGATCTCAGCAATGCTTAGGTAGGTGGGACGTGCCAAAGGAACATCCACATGGATGGCAGGACCCAAGGTTTCCCAGCAGAACATTGCCCAAAGCATCACCTCCGCCGGCTCGCCTTCTTCCCATAGTGCATCCTGGGGCCATGTGTTCCCAGGTAAGCCACACACACACACCCGGCCATCCACGTGATGTAAAAGAACACGTGATCATCAGACCAGGCCACCTTCTTCCATTGCTCCGTGGTCCAGTTCTGATGCTCACGGGCCACTGTTGGTGCTTTCGGGCGGGTCAGGGGTCAGCATGGGCACCCTGACTGGTCAGCGGCTATGCCGCCCCATACGCAACAAACTGCGATGCTCTGTGTATTCTGAGCCCTTTCTATCAGAACCAGCATTAACTTCTTGAGCAGTTTGAGCTCCAGTAGCTCGTCTGTTTGATCGGACCACACGGGCCAGCCTTCGCTCCACACGTGCATCAATGAGCCTGGGCCGCCCATGACCCTGTGGCCGGTTCTCCACTGTTCCTTCCTTGGAGCACTTTTGATAGATCCTGACCACTGCAGACCGGGAACACCCCACAAGAGCTGCAGTTTTGGAGATGCTCTGACCCAGTCGTCTAGCCATCACAATCTGGCCCTTGTCAAACTCGCTCAAATCCTTACGCTTGCCCATTTTTCCTGCTTCTAACACATCAACTCTGAGGACAAAATGTTCACTTGCTGCCTAATATATCCCACCCACTAACAGGTGATGAAGAGATCATCAGTGTTATTCACTTCATAATGTTATGCCTGATCGGTGTATATTGATATCTGAATAGTTTGTAGTAGTAACGTACATTGGTTTTATCCTTGTAATTAATAAGATAACATTAAAGCTGTTAAAATGAACAAGCTAGCATGTGTGATTGTTTTTCATATTTAACGCAACAATTTTTTTGAGAAAATGCAATTAATGCCTTTGCCAAATGTGTCTTGTGAACAGGGACTGAGCCGTGTGTGTGTGTGTGTGTGTGTGACGAGAGCAGGGGCTGCAGTGAGTCTGCTGTAATGACACTACACTCACTCCGACTCAGTGGAAGATTCCTGATGAAAACAAACCGAGATGGGATGTGTGAGAAGCATGTCACCGGCTCTGAGAAGCGATATTTAATGATCACACTGTGTGAGGAGTTTCAGAAGTGAGCAGGCGTGTGAAGTTTTATCTTTCTGCCAATTCTAATTCAGAGTGAATCAATGCCAAAGCAACATGCACACACACACACACACACACACACACACACACTCTCACGTGAAGGTGTGTTGGACTGACCTTTCTGGGCCTCCTCGAAGCGGTCGTGCTCAGCCAGCCACTGGGCGTACGGCACATAGACGTCATCCCTGAACTGAGAGTGTTTGTCCACCAGAGAACGCCTGAACACACACACACACACACACACACACACACACACACACACACACACACACACACACACACACACACACAGACACACAGACACACAGACACACACACACACACACACACACAGACACACACACACACACACACACACACACACACACACACACACACACACACACACACACACACACACACACACACACACACACACACACACACACAGACACACACACACACACACACACACACACACATCAGTGGCTTTGTGTTTGATGAACATGAGCAGCAGAAATACACACTTGTTTGAGATGTTTTAATCGATACATCATCCTCAATAAACCCGTCTCCGGCGTGTTGCCGCCGATCTTTCGAATATTCAGATCGATAATGACCTCTGACCTTTAAAATAATAACTTTAATAATAATAATAATACGCTGTTTGTTAATTGTCCAGAGGAGAACTGCCCCCCCGACTGAGCCTGGTTTCTCCCAAGGTTTATTTTTCTCCATTAGGTCTCCTGATGGGGTTTGGGTTTCCTCTGGCTTGGCTTGCTCAGTTGGGGAAAAACTATTTTTCAAATATATTTCAAAATAAATCTAATTATTAAACTAAATTAACCATATAGACCAAATTACTGATCTAATTACTGATCTACAGCCCACATTGTTACTGTATGATAATCAAATATATTCTGTTGCAGTATTTTTCTGTTTAACACTGTGAAGCTGCTTTAACGATCTGCATTGTTAAAAGCGCTATATAAATAAAGCTGACTTGACTCACACACACACACACACACACACACACACACACACACACACGTACCTCATCCCAGTGTCTAGTGACCACATGGAGCTGCACCAGCGCCTTCAGATCGCCCATTTTATTGTAGATCTCAGCGGCGTAGCCGTGGTGATCGAACTTCTTAAAAAACACGGCACATCTGGACAGCGGCTCCCGCTCCGCTTTATCCAGCTTACGAGCCAAATCTATCAACCTACAGAGACAGAGGATCTATGTCATGTGTGTGTGTGAGTGTGTGTGTGTGTGAGTGTGAGTGTGTGAGTGAGTGAGTGAGTGTGTGAGTGAGTGAGTGTGTGAGTGAGTGAGTGAGTGAGTGAGTGAGTGTGTGAGTGAGTGAGTGAGTGAG
This sequence comes from Gobiocypris rarus, assembly GCA_023029165.1. Classification (NCBI taxonomy): domain Eukaryota; kingdom Metazoa; phylum Chordata; class Actinopteri; order Cypriniformes; family Gobionidae; genus Gobiocypris; species Gobiocypris rarus. The sequence goes on from CM040928.1 coordinate 40,319,921, forward strand.
TGGTGAGTGTGTGGTGAGTGAGTGTGTGGTGAGTGGTGAGTGAGTGTGTGGTGAGTGTGGTGGTGAGTGTGTGAGTGGGTGTGTGAGTGAGTGAGTGAGTGAGTGGTGGGTGAGTGGTGAGTGGTGGTGAGTGTGTGAGTGAGTGTGTGAGTGAGTGTGTGAGTGAGTGTGTGTGGTGAGTGTGTGAGTGGTGAGTGAGTGTGTGAGTGTGTGTGTGAGTGAGTGTGTGTGTGAGTGAGTGTGGTGGTGAGTGTGTGTGTGAGTGTGTGAGTGAGTGTGGTGTGTGTGAGTGAGTGTGTGAGTGTGTGTGTGTGTGCGGTGGTGGTGGTGAGTGGTGAGTGTGTGTGTGTGTGAGTGGTGTGAGTGTGTGAGTGTGAGTGTGGTGGTGGTGGTGGTGGTGAGTGAGTGAGTGAGTGTTTGTGAGTGAGTGAGTGGTGAGTGGTGAGTGTTTGTGAGTGAGTGTGTGGTGGTGGTGGGTGGTGAGTGGTGGGTGAGTGAGTGGTGGTGGGTGAGTGAGTGTTTGTGGTGAGTGGTGGTGGTGAGTGGTGAGTGAGTGAGTGTTTGTGGTGAGTGTGTGGTGGGTGAGTGAGTGGGTGAGTGAGTGAGAGTGTGTGTGTGAGGTGAGTGGTGGTGGTGGTGGGTGAGTGGTGGTGAGTGGTGAGTGAGTGTTTGTGGTGAGTGTGTGGGTGAGTGGTGGTGGTGGTGAGTGAGTGAGTGTGTGTGAGTGGTGGTGAGTGAGTGGTTGTGAGTGAGTGTGTGTGTGAGTGAGTGTGTGTGAGTGGGTGGTGAGTGTTTGTGAGTGGTGTGTGTGGTGAGTGTGTGTGGTGAGTGGTGGTGGTGGTGGTGAGTGTGGTGGTGAGTGGTGGGTGGTGAGTGAGTGGTGAGTGAGTGGTGAGTGAGTGAGTGAGTGTGTGGGTGTGGAGTGAGTGGTGGGTGGTGGTGGTGGGTGGTGGTGGTGAGTGAGTGAGTGGTGAGTGTGGTGAGTGGGTGGTGAGTGGTGGGTGTGGTGAGTGGTGGTGGTGGTGAGTGAGTGGTGGAGTGGTGAGTGTGTGAGTGAGTGTGTGAGTGAGTGGTGAGTGAGTGTGTGTGTGTGTGGTGAGTGTGTGGTGAGTGGTGAGTGTGTGTGTGTGTGTGTGAGTGGTGTGTGGTGTGTGAGTGGTGGTGGTGGTGGTGGAGTGAGTGAGTGTGTGGTGAGTGTGTGTGTGTGTGTGTGTGTGTGTGTGTGAGTGTGTGGTGGTGTGTGAGTGGGTGAGTGAGTGGTGGTGGTGAGTGAGTGGGTGGGTGGTGAGTGGTGAGTGGTGGTGAGTGGTGGTGTGAGTGTGTGTGTGTGAGTGTGTGTGTGAGTGTGTGAGTGTGTGAGTGGTGAGTGAGTGTGTGAGTGTGGTGGTGAGTGTGTGAGTGAGTGTGAGTGAGTGGTGAGTGAGTGAGTGGTGGTGTGAGTGGGTGTGTGGTGGTGAGTGGTGAGTGAGTGTGGTGAGTGAGTGGTGGTGGTGAGTGTGTGAGTGGTGGTGGTGAGTGGTGGAGTGTGAGTGGTGAGTGTTTGTGGTGAGTGTGTGAGTGGTGAGTGAGTGAGTGTGTGAGTGGTGAGTGTTTGTGAGTGGCGTGGTGAGTGTGTGAGTGAGTGTAGTGTGTGAGTGTTTGTGGTGAGTGTGTGAGTGAGTGTGTGAGTGGTGAGTGAGTGAGTGGTGAGTGGAGTGGTGAGTGAGTGAGTGTGTGAGTGTTTGTGAGTGAGTGTGTGAGTGGTGGTGAGTGTGTGAGTGGAGTGAGTGAGTGTGAGTGGTGAGTGTTTGTGAGTGAGTGTGTGAGTGGTGAGTGGTGAGTGTGAGTGAGTG
>CM040928.1:40329252-40359252 GCA_023029165.1 Gobiocypris rarus
TTATGACCAAGGTTATTAAATACCAGCCACTCTTAAACACCATCTCAGAGATCGGTTATCGGACCAGACTACTCGTGTTTATATTCGGCAGCTTAGGACACACACATCGGCTGGTGGTGAGAGGGCCAAACGGCTAGTGAAGTGCTGTGCCCTGTGTGCTATCAGAGGAGCCGCCACATATGGAGGAGACGCTGCTGCTGATACCATAACACCTGAGAGATGATGTGAAGATCTGTGTGTGCCACTACTCCATGAGTTTGTACATGTGTTTAACTGCACCTATAATGTTTATGTCCCTGTAAATCATTTCTCTTAAGTGGACTTAAATAAATTGTTAAAATGTGTCGGTGTGATTGTGTGTGTGTGTGTGTGTGTGTGTGTGTGTGTGTGTGTGTGTGTGTGTGTGTGTGATGAGGGCGGCTGGTTATGGAGTGAAAACAGTATCAAAACCTTCCACAAATGCACACGAGAGATCCACACACAAAGCAATCCACAAATGCATGGGAGAGACCACACACACACACACACACACACACACACACACACACACACACACACACACACACACACACACACACACACACACACACACACACACACACACACACACACACACACACACACACACACACACAGAGCAATCATGCATTATTGTCATTTTGCTCACAATCCACAAATGCTTTATCTGTATTCTGTACCTGTAGTTTAATGCACAGTAATCACGAGTCTTTTGCATTGTTGTTCTACCTTAGAATATGCACTTCTGTACCTGTGGAATCTTTTGAGACTGTCGTTCCGTGGCCTTGATTCACAAATGCACAGAAGCCGATCTGAATCTGTCCAGCAAAGATGCGATACGGTGTCCTTCCTCCAGAGGGCGCTCACCGGCCTCAACGCTGAATCTTCCAAAGGGCCAGATTCATTTCCTTTTCTGACTTGGCGAGACAACTGAAGTCTAAACATTTTTCACTAAATATCATATCCATAAATGTAAATACAGAGTAAAAACAAACCCTTTTTTTATTCTTCAACGTGAAATCTGAAAATATATAGCCATTCTGATAACAGGAAAGCATTAAAGTCTTTAACATTATTTCTGTAACTGTTAGCCATTATTAGGCTCTTTTCTTTTGTTTTTTTTAAGGATGAATGCTTCCACATAATTTAACCAACAAAGTAAAATATTTCTTTCAAAAGAATCCTCAAGTATTACCCTCAGGTAAACAATTATCAAGCAGACCTTTACATGCAAAAGTTTAAACGTGTGATTTGCTCCTTTTGTGGTGAATCAGATGAACCGGTTGTTGTTCATCTTTTTTTCATCTGTCCATTTACTAAAAAGCTTTATTAAGAGTAAAATAGTAAAAGTGGAAAAAGGGTATATTATTTAAAACAACTAAAATGATATTCTCAATTTAAGGCAAAATTTATTAGAAACATGAAAACCACTTTAAATTGAATGGTTCAATTGCCGAACATGTTTTTTTTCATCAAGTACCCCTTTAAACAGTTATAATGTTTTGTAGACTTTTATCCATTTTTGCTTTGTCTTTTTATTCTCTGAACTTTTCTGGGGACCCCTCAGAACAATCTGGAGGACCCATGGACCAGTTTGAAAACCCTGGGCTAGACAATCCAACACTCTCCATTGACTTTGTATTGGGTGAAGCGCCTCCTTGTCATTTCTGACTTATAACAAAAAACAGAACAATGTATAAAAGCTGAAATGTGAGATGGTGTACAGCAAACAAGCTAAAAAACATAAATACGTTTTTATAAGCTGTTTATGGTTTGCATTTATGGATATGATATTTAGTGAAAAATGTTTAGACTTGAGTTGTCTCGCCAAGTCAGAAAAGGAAATGAATCTGGCCCTTTGGAAGATTCAGCGTGAAGGCCGGTGAGCGCCCTCTGGAGGAAGGACACCGTATCGCATCTTTGCTGGACAGATTCAGATCGGCTTCTGTGCATTTGTGAATCAAGGCCACGGAACGACAGTCTCAAAAGATTCCACAGGTACAGAAGTGCATATTCTAAGGTAGAACAACAATGCAAAAGACTCGTGATTACTGTGCATTAAACTACAGGTACAGAATACAGATAAAGCATTTGTGGATTGTGAGCAAAATGACAATAATGCATGATTGCTCTGTGTGTGTGTGTGTGTGTGTGTGTGTGTGTGTGTGTGTGTGTGTGTGTGTGTGTGTGGATCTCTCCCGTGCATTTGTGGAAGGTTTTGATACTGTTTTCACTCCATAGCTGGTGTTCTGGGAAGGAAAGTTTGTGTTGTTCAGAAATGCTTTTGATGTCTGGAGTTCTGAATGGAAAGAAAGAACTATTGAGTTTCTGATGCCTCGGGTGTGTGTGTGTGTGTGTGTGTGTGTGTCACTCAAGGGCTGATTATCAGTCAGTAGCATATCATAAATGGACTATATTCACTATGGCTGATGGAGCCTGACAGCACGGCTCACTATGGAGAAGAGGATCTCAGTTATCGGGGAAAAATGCAAAGTATAATTCTCTAGAAGAGCCGAACGTGAGCTCACTGTTCCTCATGAAGACTGAACACACGAGCATACAGTGACAATAACAATTGTTCAGAACAACTGTAAAATTACAACACTAATTAAAAACGTTAAGACAAAGAGAGACTTCATCGCTTTTCTTTGTCTCGCCCTCTGGAGGCCACATACACCGATCAGGCATAACATTACGACCACTGAGAGGTGAAGTGATGGCTAGACGACTGGGTCAGAGCATCTCCAAAACTGCAGCTCTTGTGGGGTGTTCCCGGTCTGCAGTGGTCAGGATCTATCAAAAGTGCTCCAAGGAAGGAACAGTGGAGAACCGGCCACAGGGTCATGGGCGGCCCAGGCTCATTGATGCACGTGTGGAGCGAAGGCTGGCCCGTGTGGTCCGATCAAACAGACGAGCTACTGGAGCTCAAACTGCTCAAGAAGTTAATGCTGGTTCTGATAGAAAGGGCTCAGAATACACAGAGCATCGCAGTTTGTTGCGTATGGGGCGGCATAGCCGCTGACCAGTCAGGGTGCCCATGCTGACCCCTGACCCGCCGGCACCAACAGTGGCCCGTGAGCATCAGAACTGGACCACGGAGCAATGGAAGAAGGTGGCCTGGTCTGATGATCACGTGTTCTTTTACATCACGTGGATGGCCGGGTGTGTGTGCGTGGCTTACCTGGGGAACACATGGCCCCAGGATGCACTGTGGGAAGAAGGCCTGGGAGTTACATTTCTGAAACTCTGACCAATGTTCAGGTTTATAAACAAGTCTCATTACAAGTATGGGAGCACAGGAGGCAAGTGTTGTGTTTGTAAGTGCAGTGTTTAGTGTGAGTTACTGCACTTACTGTTTAAGGCTTCACGTGAGTCATATAAATACACATCCCTAAATGTTTTTAAAATCTACCCTTTATCCTTTTTGAATCATCGAGCAGAAAATGACATGTACATGAACCGGTCAGTAGTGAAGGGAGAAGGAGATCAAGAGAGCAGCTCTTACTTCGATGCTGCTGATGAGCTCCAGATAGCGCAGATCTCGAACCCTGATGAACGCCTGAGGAGAGAGAACACACATGTGAAGCGCTCTTACGACAGCAGGACAGACTCAAGCAGTGCTGATGCCTCACTCTCTTGGCGGTGTGGAAGTCGAGTCCCTCCAGAGCCTCGGTGGCCAGATCCCTCCAGTCGTTGTCCGTGACTCCCAGACAGGCGATCTGATAGGCCTCCTGAAACATGCGGCGCTCCAGGTACTGGAACATCGGAGCCGACTGCACAGATCAATCACAGGCAGCTCCTCACCTCACAATACTCACACATGCTTCCAAAGCTGCGCTGACTAGATTTGGTATTATATAAAAAATAAATCTATTAAATAATTCAGCAGAATTAAATTAAACGAAGTGTCGTATCATTGTGATCAGCGCTCCGACATGTTTTTGGACAGGATTGATGTTCCAGGACCAACGAAACATGATTCCCGCTGTATTATGTGTGACAACACATGTTTCCTGTGTTGGAGTGTGTGTTCTCTAGCGCCGCTGTGACCGTGATGATGAGCATTGAGTTGGAAAAGGTGTCTCTCGTACCTGAGGCACCTCCACTGCGGCCATCGAGTAGACGTGCAGGCAGAAGATCTTGGAGCCGTTGTAACCCACGACGAAGCCCTGCAGCTTCTGCTGGTGCACCGGGAAGTTACTGGCCTTGATGTTCAGATAGCCACTGCCCGAGAAGCACAGCATGTCCTCACACTGCGTGTTCCACGCCACGCTGTTAGCATTGGGCTCCTGCCACACACACACAAGGCATTCAGTGAGTGTGTGTGTGTGTGTGTGTGTGTGTGTGTGTGCTCCTGCGACACACACACAAGGCATTCAGTGAGTGTGTGTGTGTGTGTGTGTGTGTGTGTGTGCTCCTGCCACACACACACACAAGCATTCAGTGAGTGTGTGTGTGTGTGTGTGTGTGTGTGTGTGTGTGTGTGTGCTCCTGCGACACACACACACAAGGCATTCAGTGAGTGTGTGTGTGTGTGTGTGTGTGTGTGTGTGTGTGCTCCTGCGACACACACACAAGGCATTCAGTGAGTGTGTGTGTGTGTGTGTGTGTGTGTGTGTGTGTGTGTGTGTGCTCCTGCACACACACAAACATTCAGTGAGTGTGTGTGTGTGTGTGTGTGTGTGTGTGTGTGTGTGTGTGTGTGTGCTCCTGCGACACACACACAAGGCATTCAGTGAGTGTGTGTGTGTGTGTGTGTGTGTGTGTGTGTGTGTGTGTGTGTGTGTGTGTGCTCCTGCGACACACACACAAGGCTGACTGGATGCAGTGTGTGTGTGTGTGTGTGTGTGTGTGTGTGCTCTACACACACACACAAGGTGTGAGTGTGTGTGTGTGTGTGTGTGTGCTCTGACACACACACAAGGCATTCAGTGAGTGTGTGTGTGTGTGTGTGTGTGCTCCTGCGACACACACACAAGGCATTCAGTGAGTGTGTGTGTGTGTGTGTGTGTGTGTGTGTGTGTGTGTGTGTGTGCTCCTGCGACACACACAAGGCATTCGGCTGACTGGATGCAGTGTGTGTGTGTGTGTGTGTGTGTGTGTGCTCCTGCGACACACACACAAGGCATTCGGCTGACTGGATGCAGTGTGTGTGTGTGTGTGTGTGTGTGTGCTCCTGCGACACACACACAAGGCATTCAGCTGACTGGATGCAGTGTGTGTGTGTGTGTGTGTGTGTGTGTGTGTGTGTGTGTGTGTGTGTGTGTGTGTGTGTGTGTGTGTGTGTGTGTGTGTGTGTGTGTGTGCTGTGTGTGTGTGTGCACACACACATTTCCAGTGAGTGTGTGTGTGTGTGTGTGTGTGCTCCTGCGACTGACTGGATTCAGTGTGTGTGTGTGTGTGTGCTCCTGCGACTGACTGGATGCAGTGTGTGTGTGTGTGTGTGTGTGTGTGTGTGTGTGTGCTCCTGTGACTGACTGTGATGTGTGTGTGTGTGCTCCTGCGACTGACTGGATGGAGTGTGTGTGTGTGTGTGTGTGTGTGTGTGTGTGTGTGTGTGTGTGTGTGTGTGTGTGTGTGTGTGTGTGTGTGTGTGTGTGTGTGTGTGCTCCTGCGACTGACTGGATTCAGACCGGGGCTAAAGCGGGATCTCCTCCTGCGAGTCTGACCTGGAAGAGCAGCTCTTTGGTGTGAATGTCGTACACCAGGCATGTGTTGTGTTCGTCCACCACGGCCAGTTTGCTGCGTGATGTGCTCATGTCCAGACAGCGCACAGACGTGTTCTGCTTCAGCAGTGTGATGGCGAACGGGTTATCCACGAAGATCTTCAGGATCTGCACACATCAAGAGCTCTCACACAGCGCCCAATCTGAAGTGCAACTATGAAAAACACTGCATTCACACTCACAGAGACACTCACAGAGACACACACTCACACAGACTCACTCACTACTTTAACACTTTAAAAACATTGAAATCCACCGTTAAGCATGGCGGTATTATGCGATCATTTAAAGGGCACCTATTAGGCAAAATTCACTTTTATAAAGCGTTTGAACATAAATGTGTGTTGGCAGTGTGTGTACACAACCACCCTATAATGGTAAAAATCCACCCACTCCTTTTTTTTTAAATCCCCATAAATCATAAGCAATGTCTCAGCACAAGCCGTTTCCAGATTCCTGCAGTGATGTCACACTGCACAGGCCCCGCCCACACGTGTTGATGGACACTGACATACTAGCACAGACCCCGCCCTCAGAGAGCTGAGCTGTTCACAGTCCGCCATGTTTATCTCCTCCAGAGCATTAACAGCAGCATTCAAGGAAGAGATGTGTTCTTATTAAAGCTGCTAAAGTTCAGTCAGTCCAGAGCAGGGAGGGAACTTCTGTTGATCTTCTGCTGTTTGATAGAGAACTAGTCTAGTTTAATAGATCTGTTAGGGATTTTGATCTGAGACTTCACAGGCACACTCAGGAACACCTGAGACTTATATTACATCTGGTGAAAAGGCCCATAATAGGTGCCCTTTAAGACGTTTCTCCTGATATAGAACCTTTTCTGCATGAAGGGTTTGGAACCCTAGAGTTCTAGAGAACTGAAGCTTTTCTTCTGTCAGTGCATAAACAACATGCATTAGACGATCTCAGTGAATATAACATACGGCTCCATTCTTCAGTCCCACCAGAAGCCCCTCTCGTCCCGCCGGGCCGCCGATCACTTTGATGTAGCGAATGAGAGACTCCATCAGCCACTCTTTCTCTTTGACAGCCGTGAAGGACAAACACTGTAGCCTCTTTTCCTACACACACACACACACACACACACATACAGAGAGAAACACAAACAGACACGCACACACACACACACACACACACACACACACACACACACACACACACATACAGAGAGAAACACAAACAGACACACACACACACACACATACAGAGAGAAACACAAACAGACACACACACACACACATATAGAGAGAAACACAAACAGACACACACACACACACAGAGAGAAAAAAGACACACACACACACACACACACACACACACACACACACACACACACACACACATACAGAGAGAAACACACACACACACACACACATACAGAGAGAAACACAAACAGACACGCACACACACACACACACACACACACACACACACACACATACACACACACACACACATACACACATACAGAGAAACACAAACAGACACACACACACATACAGAAACACAAACAGACACACACACATACAGAGAGAAACACAAACAGACACACACACACATACAGAGAGAAACACAAACAGACACACACACACATACAGAAACACAAACAGACACACACACACACACATACAGAGAGAAACACAAACAGACACACACACACATACAGAGAGAAACACAAACAGACACACACACACATACAGAAACACAAACAGACACACACACATACAGAGAAACACAAACAGACACACACACACACACACACACATACAGAGAGAAACACAAACAGACACACACACACATACAGAGAAACACAAACAGACACACACACACACACACACACACATACAGAAACACAAACAGACACACACACACACATACAGAGAGAAACACAAACAGACACACACACACACACACACACACACACACACACACACACACACACATACAGAGAAACACAAACAGACACACACACACACACACACACATACAGAGAGAAACACAAACAGACACACACACACACATACAGAGAGAAACACAAACAGACACACACACACACATACAGAGAGAAACACAAACAGACACACACACACACACATACAGAGAGAAACACAAACAGACACACACACACACAGAGAGACACACAGGTTACAAAATTAAACTGACACACACATGAGAGAAGCACAAACACACACACACACACACACATACAGAAAGCTTTACAAACAGACACACACACACACACACACACACAGAGAGCTTCAAACAGACACACACACACACACACACACACACACATATGAGAAAACACAAACAGACACACACACACACACACACATACAGAGAGAAACACAAACAGACACACACACACACACACACACACATACAGAGAGAAACACAAACAGACACACACACACACACACATACACACAAACAGACACACACACAGAGACACACATATACAGAGAGAAACACGATGGTGCACTTTATCACCTTATGCTTCTGCTGTGGGGAGAAGATCCTGGTGAACACCTGCGTTTGTGTTTATGGAGGAAAGAGAGTTAAATGTGTTCGAAAAATGAGGAGATGTACCTTTAACTTTAGTTCCTATTCAGTCAGTCACGTTCGATGCCGATACTGACATATTGGGGTCTCACATCACCTTCTACTGGTAATAAAACAAGCCAATGGATATTGTCCAGTGAGATTTGCATGCTGAGCCACTCCTACCCGGACATACGGGTATATAAGGCCGACTCGCTCTCACTCATTCGTACTTTGTTTACAGTGACAGAAGCTGATTCCTGATTGAAGAAAGAGCAAAAATTCCCATTCTAATAGTGAGTTCCACAGATCTCTCCTGCGATTCGCTTCCTGAAAGAGCACTGCATGGTTAAGAGCAGCGTTTCATCCCTCAGTGCTTCGGGGCATAGGAGCAGATTTCCCGGAAAGAGCAAGCATAGGCAGCAAGCGTCTTTTTAATGATGTCTTTCCGTCCGTGTGTTTCTGGATGCAGTCATTGCCCTCGGAGGAGGGCCGGTGGAGAATATTCACGTTATTTCTGTTGCCATTTTTTCAATTAAAGAGCAGTTTTCTCAGCCTCTGGGCTATACTGGGGGCGTATGGCAGTGAGCGATGCCCCGCTTCCTCACTCCCAGCCCCCCCCTCTTTCGCCACAGGCGTGGAGTTTGTGTTTCGAGGATGCGCTGCTTCCTCACGCCTCCCTAGCCAGTCCCTCACAGGACCCATGGAGCCAGGTCACACCACTCTCACTGCTTCTACTCCGGGAGATTATGCTTCCCGGGTTAGGCCCTGGCACTCCCTCTGGTGCCACTAGCGCGGGGCATGGCTTTCCCAGCTCATACCGGTGACTCAGCCGGGACAGTCAGACTTGGCTACGCGATTCAGTTTGCCAGGCATCCCCCAGGCTCAGGCAAACCAAGACACCCCTGTCCTGCGTGCAGAGATTGCGGTCCTGTTGGCAAAGGACGCAATAAAGCCTGTCCCTCCAGTAGAGATGAAGTTTTACAGCTGTACTTCATCATACCCAAGGAAGGCGGTGGGTTGCGGCTAATCTTGCATCTGCGTGTCTTGAATCGGGCCCTTTACAAGGCACGGCAGAGTCGTCTGAAGCTAGGATCTTTCCCTGGGCACTTTCTGCTCTGTCCTGTCTCTGTATTGGTAGTAGTTCCATCCCTGGCTAGGCAGGACCTACCGCAGAGATCCTCCATAAGTAGCACTGCCCCACGGGTCAGTCCATATGTGTTTCTCCATAACGCCCCTCTCCATTGGACAAGGCACACTCGCCCAGCGTTAACAGTACTTGTCATGGCTGAAAAATATGTGAATTCCTGTGAAACATCACGAGAAGTGGAACAGCAGCTACGGCCGTCTCCAGGTTAAACCCTATCCCTTCCATCCCCTGGATATGGAGGACTATTCCCTTGGGCTTACATGGGGCTCTGGGTAGGTTACGACTGTATGAAGGGAACGCTACAGCTTGCCAGCATCTGCGTCTTCGACACTCGCAACACAGTTCAGTGGCTGTGGCGCTTTCCCTAGGGACCCCAATAGGTCAGTATCGACATTACATTGACTGGACTGACTGAATGGGAATGTCTCGGGAACTGATGTAACCCTCGTTCCCTGAAGGAGAGAACGGAGACGCTACATTCCTCCTGCCATAACCCTGAACCACCGCTGAATGGCCCGGATCCCTGTCTCGGCTCCTCAGCAAAGTACGAATGAGTGAGAGCGAGTCGGCCTTATATACCCGTTTGTCCGGGTAGGAGTGGCTCAGCATGCAAATCTCACTGGACAATATCCATTGGCTTGTTTTATTACCAGTAGAAGGTGATTGGGCTCCCAAGTAAGACCAGTATCGACGTAATGTCTCGGTTCCCTCCTTTAGGAAACAAGGGTAACACCAGTAACCGAGTAAGTAATCAAACTACAATGTACAAATTGATGGGATCAAAACACTTTCTGTGTGTGTGTGGACTGGTAAAACCTACATTATGGGGACAAAATGTCCCCACGAAGATGGCAATATCCAAAATCTTTATCCTTGTGGGGACATTTTTTGGTCCCCATGAGGAAAACAGGTCATAAATCACACTAAGTGATGTTTTTTGAAAATGTAAAAATGCTGAATGTTTCCTGTGATGGGTAGATTTAAGGGTAGGGGCAGTGTGTGTGTGTGTGTGTGTTGTAGCTATGTCTGTATGCATTGTCCCTGTTAAATAAATACATAAATAAAATAGAAAAAATAAATGGGTAGGTTTAGGAGAAGAGGGATAGAATATCATGTGGCTTCATGGCTTCATGTCACAAGAGAGCAGGTCAACATCTGATCTGACCGCATAACACAGAGTCTCAGTCATGTCGAGTTGAGCGTTTGATCGGGCTCTGATAATGTTGCGCTTCTTTCATATGAGATCATACACTGACAGTGGGTATCCTGTCACACTGAGGCCTGCTACAAGATGCTTATCATCGGGACGCTTTCATTACTATAGAGCAGAAAAACTCATGTTGCTAAAAATAAGGTATTCATGGATGATGGTAGGATTTCATTTTTGCTCATTTAATTGAAAAATGGTCAACAGACAAAACAAGAACCCAAAAGAGCTGGTCAATGTCATCCCAAAAACACCACAGGACTGCACTGATGAATTAAACCAGACAGGAAACACTGCTCTTGTTCTTCATCATGAAAAGTTTCTTCTAGTCGAGGGGAAAAATACAGTTTACTACATAGTGAGAAGAAGAAAAAGAGCATCAATCATCAGTGGTCACTTTGGCAGACTCTTCTTAGGGAATAAAGATTAGACACATTATGGAGCAATCACTGATCAATCTGATGTAATATCACATGATTCGGTCCAGGAAACGGTCCCTTCGGTAGTGTTAGGACAGTCTTTACCTGACAGAGGATGATGTGCTGTGAGCAGACGACCAGCAGGTTACACTCGAAGCGTTTGCAGATCTTCTCTTTGGTGCGGTAGTGCATGTCGTTGGAGTCGTCGGAGAAAAGCTCGTAGATCAGGATCTTCTCAGGAAGCTGGATGGCCAGTCGGCTGCGGTAGATGGCGATCTTCTTCACCAACTCACGGCATTTTATTCGCACTGTCAGGGGAAATTGGGTACATTTCAAGAAAGCTGAGACAAAGAAACAGAGATGGATCACTGCGAGGTACGGCACCTTTCTGCTCGGTGATGAGGTGCTGCACGATGACGTCTGTCATGCTGTCCCTGTAGGCATAGCGGTCCTTATATAAGCCATGAACCGTGCTGAAGATGAGCTGGAAGAAGGCGATGGTGCCGTCCTGACAGCCTAACACCTGCAGGACACCAGAGACTCAGAAGAGCTTCTGAAGCACACACAAACACTGCCCTCAAGCATGTCAAACACTGCTTTATAAAACACAGAAGCAGAGCTGGGATTTGCAGCACAGTGTTTGTCATGACTCTCACACATCTCATCTTCTGATTAACCATGCACTGTAAGATTTACACCTTTAATCTGTCTGCTATTAATAAGCGCCTGCCTTAAATAGAGGCGAGTGAGAACAGCAGAGATACAGGCGAAATCTCACAAACTCTGTCAACAACGTGCCATATTTCACCCGCAGTATTATACTTTGCATCTAAAAAAATCAAGTCTATTTTAGGACCATTAAGTATTTTGCATTGTGACGCTATGTTTAAAGCTAATAAAACAAAGAAAGTAAGTTATATTATTTAAATTATAATGTATTGATGCATTGTTGTGCTATCTTGAATTTACATTAATGGAAAAATAATTTGATTACAGTTTGAATATAATGTAATCACCATTATTAATATTTTACTTGTTTCTTTACTTTGATTTGTGTGATGAAATGTGAACTAGACATATTTTTGTATTTTTCACTGATCGTATAAACGAATATTTCCATGAATAACGGACAGTCTCTGACCACATAATTTGAGTCTGGCTTGACGCGGCAGCTCCAAACCCAGGAGCTCTGCTCTCCGACTGTGCCGAGCCGAACGCCGTCTTTAGTGTAGAGCGAAGCCTGTCTGTCTGAGCCGCCCATCACCATGTACTCGCCCTTCGAGAAGAAGCTCACGCAGCAGGGGTCAAAGTTCAGCTGCCGGTCCTTCCCGATCTGCCAAAGACACAAGCGTTCATTTGAGTAAGAGGAAACATGCTCTCTGTGATTCTCTCTGTGATCTCTGACCTCCGCATAAACCCCATCTAAACTCCAGCTCTGATGGAGCGAGTGCCAGGGTCAACACTATGCATATGATTTATGTGACACAAATCTGTGAACAGCAAATGAAGTAAATTAATGACAAATGTCTTTGGAAGAAAAAAGCATGATGAAAATGCATTGCTTTTATTTTCATGCCACATACAGAGCATGCGGAAAATATTCACATTTTGTTGTTCCAATCTTATTCCAAAATGGATTACATTCATTATTTTCATAATGACAACGTGAAAGAAGTTTGCTTGAAATCCTTGCAAATTTATTAAAAATAAAAAACTAAACAAAAATCACATGTCCATAAGTATTCACAGCGTTTGCTCGATACATTGTTGAAGGCCCTTTGGCCCCGATCACAGCCTCAGGTGTTTCTGAGTCTGATGCTGAAGCGTGGCACATCTGTCTCTGTGCAGTTCCTCACATTCTTCTTTGCTGGACCTCTCAAGCTCCATCAGGTTGGATGGGGAGCGTCGGTGCACAGCCATTTTCAGATCTCTCCAGAAATGTTAAATCGGGTTCAGGTCTGGGCTCTGGCTCTGGCTGTCCCGTAGCCACTCCGGTGTTATCTCGGCTGTGTGCTTCGGGTCGCTGTCCTGCTGGAAGATGAACCTTCATCCCAGTCTGAGGTCCAGAGCGCTCTGGAGGGTTAGGGTTAGGGTTAGGGTTAGGCCTAACCCTTCATCGAGGATGTCTCTGTACATTGCTGCATTCATCTTTCCCTCGATCCTGACCAGTCTCCCAGTTCCTGCTGCTGAAGAACACCCCCACAGCATGATGCTGCCCCCACCATGCTTCACTGTAGGGATGGGATTGGCCAGTGATGAGCGGTAACTGGTTTCCTCCATTCAGGCCAAAGAGTGGAATCGTTGTTTCATCAGACCAGAGGATTTTGTTCCTCATGGTGTGAGAGTCCTTCAGGAGCCGTTTGGCAAACTCCAGGCGGGCTGTCATGTGCCTTTCCCAGAGGAGTGTCTTCCGTCTGGCCACGCCCCCACACAGGCCTGATTGGTGGAGAGCTGCAGAGATGGCTGTTCTTCTGGAAGGTTCTCCTCTCTCCACAGAGAAACACTGGAGCTCTGTCAGAGTGACCATCGGGTTCTTGATCACCTCCCTGACTAACGCCCTCCCCCCCGATCGCTCAGTTTGGCCGGATGGCCAGCTCTAGGAAGAGTCCTGGTGTTCCCAAACTTCTCCCATGTACGGATGAATCTACCACAGGTAGACTTAAGTCAAGCTGTAGAAACATCTCAAGGACGATCAGTGGAAACAGGAGCACCTGAGCTCGAGGTCAGGCACTGATGTTGGACGAGAAGGCCTGGCTCGCAGTCTCCGCTCTAATTCATCCCAAAGGTGTTCTATCGGGATGAGCTCAGGACTCTGTGCAGGCCAGTCCAGTTCCTCCACACCAAACTCGCTCATCCATGTCTTTATGGAGCGACACTTTGTGCACTGGAGCGCAGTCATGTTGGGACAGGAAGGGCCAATCCCAAACTGATCCCGCAAAGTTGGGAGCATGAAATTGTCCAAAATGTCTTGGTGAAGCATTAAGAGTTCCTTTCACTGGAACTAAGGGGCCAACCCCTGAAAAACAACCCCACCCCATAATCCCCCCTCCACCAAACTTTACACTTGGCACAATGCAGTCAGGCAAGTCCCGTTCCCCTGGCAACCGCCAAACCCAGACTCGTCTATGGGATGGTCAGACAGAGAAGCGTGATTGGTCACTCAGAGAACACGTCTCTGAGAATCCAGGGCTGAAATCCATCCTGGATGTGTGTTTAAGCTCAAAACACTTCCTGCATGTCTGAATGAATATCCCTCATCAGTGAGACTCTTTCCCTGTGTGTTTTTATGAGCTCTATGAACAGCACTGTAATGAAGTGTTTGTTCAGACGGCACTGCAGGCCACCACATTACAGTTTCATAATGAGAGCTGCATACTTTCCCTTAATTACTACACTTCCCATGGGCACCTGGGGCAGGACATGTATAACGGCTGTAAAGATAATGTTTTCCAGGACGCTGGAGGGTTTGTGCTCCAGATGACTTCTCCTGTTAAACCTGCAGTGCCCAGTGTTTATAGAGATCGTGAGGAAAACAGCATGTTTCTTGAGACTTTAACATCCCATTGTAGAGCAGACTTATGGATAGTCCAAATCAAGTCTGTACCCCATGTATTAGTCCCTATGATCTACTGTATCATCCTAACATGAAATCATGACATCACAGCCATGAGCTCATTAACATGAGCGCCCTCATTTGCATATCATCATCAGCGGTGGTATGCAGCTTGTCTTGCTCCTGTCAGGTCGTACAGTGGATGGACACAGATTCAGAGTTTTAAGATGAGGTTTGATTTGCTGAACAGAAACACTCAAAGCCAAAATAAAAGACAATATTCAAATAAAAACTAACAAATCTGAAATCCAGACACCGACCTGCTTCCCACTGAGCTGGTAGAACGACAGCTTCTGTCCCCAATCAGCCACTGCCAAGATATCGTTGTGTTCATCCCTGAAACACACACACACACACACACACACACACACACACGTCTGGTTTACTATCTTTGTGGGGACTCTCCATAGGCGTAATGGTTTTTATACCGTACAAACTGTACATTCTATCCCCTACACTGCCCCTGCCCCTAAACCTACCCATCACACACACACACACACACACACACACACACACACACACACACACACACACACACACACACACACACACACACACACACACACACACACACACACACGCACTGCCCCTAAACCTACCCATCACACACACACACACACACACACACACTCACACTCACACTCACTCACACTCACACTCACACTCACACTCACACTCACACTCACACACTCACACTCACACTCACACACACACACACACACACACACACACACACACACACACTGCCCCTAAACCTACCCATCACACACACACACACACTACTTTTACTTTCTGTGATAAAAACCTCATCCTGTGTGATTTATAAGCATTTTGAAAAGTGAGGACATGGGGAACGTCCTCATATTTCACTCTCTTTTTGTAATACCTGTGTCATACCCATGTCATTATACACATTTGTGTCCTGATATTTCACAAAAACATGCCCACATGCTCACTCTCTCTCTCTCTCTCACACACACACACACACACACTGTGATGCATACCCATAACCTGTACTGTCCTTTTGAACCCTTCTGTGCTCATGACTCTATCAGCTGAAGTGTGAGCCGGAGCAGGACCGGAGCAGCGGCTCCCCCTGGAGTCTGCCGTGAGGACTCACCTTCACTGCTCCGGCTCTCACACAAGCCTTCGCAGATAAACAAGATCTGTGTGGCAGGATAAACGCATCTACACTGGAGCGGGAATGTATTTTTCTCTATAAATGAGATCATGATGAAAACGCTGATTGTTGTCTGTCCTTGTTTGGTTTGAGCTGAGCTTTCACAAGGAAACATTTCTAAACGGACCTAAATGTGTTAATTGAGTCACGTGTGAGTAAGCGGCCCTCTCATTGGTCAGCTCATGTGTTTATGTTCAGGAGCCAGGTGCATAAACACAAGATGTAGATCATAGAAGCCCATCTCTGAGACGCCTTGTGTACTCTGGGATTTGTATGTGTTTTGGACAGCTGTTCTGAAATATGCTAGTCTGAATAAATGTCAATCAGGCCCATGATTCATTTCGCGAGGCAAAACCAAAACAAGCAATGCAGCTTTTCATGCAACGTACGTAATTACCCAGCATGCACTGTGACATGGGTTGGGACGGATTGCTTTCTCACCACAGGCGAATGCTCACGGTCGTTTTGGTGCGGATCCGAGCGCGATTACAGTGTTCACATCTGCCTAAAGAACCGAACCGAATGAAGAGAGAAGACGAGGCAGGTTCTGAAGCAAACGGCTGTGAAAGGCCAGAACTCTTTGGGTTCAGCGCACACCTCAGTGTACATGGCATTGTTTTAACATAAGACCGGATTGAAATGAGGGAACTGTGCTTGTCAAACATCAGAGAGTCATGCCCACAGCAGCATTTCTGAGGAGGTTTATCCAAAGCAGAACCACAAAAGCTTCTAGCATCACTGTGTAAGAATGTTTTCAGCTAAACTATCTTCATCTTACTTGGACGGGTTCCAGGCGATGGACCAGATGGGCGATGAAGAGCCGCCCGGACGCTCGATCTTCACCTTCTCTTCTCCGTTCTTGTTCCTGATGCTCACCACACCGTTCATCATTCCCAGAGCCAAGTACTGGCCATCATTCGTCCACCTGAGGTCAGCCACGCACAGCAGACAAACATTAACTCGCTCAGGCCATGTATAATTAGCTATAAGACATTTCAGATTCATACAAGATGTTTAAATACATGCATTAACATTTCTCTGAAGTCTGATAAACCCTTAGGGTTATGTCTCGAATGATGACGTCACTCACCCACAGCACGTGATCTTACTGCTGACTTTGTGTTTGGAGACGGACTTCTGCTCTGGAGACCACAGACCTGCAAACACACACACACACACACACACGGGAGTTCATACACACCTCTCCATTCTGTCACCTGGTGGAGTTTGGGTCGCCTTTCGCTTGGTTTGAGAGACGCTTTATATTTAGTGACGTTATTGATCTGCATAATGACTCTATTGTCTTTTTAGAGCTGAATTTGTCTCGTATTTGATGAGGTTCGCATCAGTAGCTGCGTTCACATGAAGCCTGATGATCCGATTGTAATCAGACTAGCAGAAGAGTCAGAATAAAGAAGTCACATGTAACCACGTCAGGCGAAATGAACTGGCCAAATGCGATTGAAATCACGTGGATTAATTCATCCTTGCTTCAGTTGTAAATGTGCCACATTCCAGTGGTTAACTGTGTTTATCCCAACACACTCACCGAAGTCTCCCGAGGAACACGAGGCCAGCTGGTGTGTGACGGGGTTGTACGACACACACTGAATCGAGTCATTGTGACTAAGACACAAAACACAAACACACACCAATATCACTGCAGCTGTGAACACAATGGCCTGTCCTTAATCAAACTTTAATGACATTAGAATTATTCACCAGTCACATTTCAAACAGTTCTTGAAATAATAGCTTTGTAACAGTTCTCACGTGTATTTGAGGATGCCCTCCAGTTTAGAGGTCCAGATGATAATGCTTTTATCGGCTGAACCGGATGCAAAGCGTTTCCCTGCAGGAGAGAAGAGGAAACTCATGCACTCACAGACCACAGTAACCACAGACATCATCAAACACGTCTCATGTCATAATCACCATCTTTAGCGTAAGCCACGCAGTAGACAGTGTCTTTGTGTCCCTTCAGTGGCTGTATGAGCGTCCCATCGGCTGTGTCATACACCTGCACACATCAGACACACGCTTCAGTCACTGATCAACAGCACAAGCAGCGCAGTGTGTGTTTCACTGACACTTACACTCTTACACTCTTACACTGTTACACTCTTACACTCTTACACTCTTACACTCTTACACTCTTACACTGTTACACTCTTACACTGTTACACTCTTACACTCTTACACTGTTACACTCTTACACTCTTACACTCTTACACTCTTACACTCTTACACTCTTACACTGTTACACTCTTACACTCTTACACTGTTACACTGTTACACTCTTACACTGTTACACTCTTACACTGTTACACTCTTACACTCTTACACTGTTACACTCTTACACTCTTACACTGTTACACTCTTACACTGTTACACTCTTACACTGTTACACTGTTACACTCTTACACTGTTACACTGTTACACTCTTACACTGTTACACTCTTACACTGTTACACTCTTACACTGTTACTCTTACACTGTTACACTGTTACACTGTTACACTGTTACACTCTTACACTGTTACACTCTTACACTCTTACACTCTTACACTCTTACACTGTTACACTGTTACACTGTTACACTCTTACACTGTTACACTCTTACACTGTTACACTCTTACACTGTTACACTCTTACACTGTTACACTCTTACACTGTTACACTGTTACACTGTTACACTCTTACACTCTTACACTGTTACACTGTTACACTGTTACACTCTTACACTGTTACACTGTTACACTGTTACACTGTTACACTCTTACACTGTTACACTGTTACACTCTTACACTGTTACACTCTTACACTGTTACACTGTTACACTGTTACACTGTTACACTCTTAAACTCTTACAGTTACACTCTTACACTGTTACACTGTTACACTCTTACACTCTTACAGTCTTACACTCTTACTGTTACACTCTTACACTCTTACACTCACTCTTACACTGTTACACTCTTACACTCTTACAGTTACACTCTTACACTGTTACACTCTTACACTCTTAAACTGTTACACTCTTACACTCTTACACTGTTACACTCTTACAGTTACACTCTTACACTGTTACACTCTTACACTGTTAAACTGTTACACTCTTACACTGTTAAACTGTTACTCTTACACTTCTCCACTGTTACACTTCTCCACTGTTACACTGTTACTCTTAAACTGTTACACTCTTACACTGTTACACTCTTACACTGTTACACTCTTAAAATGTTACACTCTTACACTCTTACAGTTACACTCTTACACTGTTACACTCTTACACTGTTACACTCTTAACTGTTACTCTTACACACTTACAGTTACACTCTTACACTGTTACACTCTTACACTGTTACACTCTTACACTGTTACACTCTTACACTGTTACACTCTTACACTGTTACACTCTTAAAATGTTACACTTTTACAATGTTACACTCTTAAAATGTTACTCTTACACTCTTACAGTTACACTCTTACACTGTTACACTCTTACACTGTTACACTCTTAACTGTTACACTCTTACACTGTTACACTTCTCACTGTTACACTCTTACACTGTTACACTCTTACACTGTTACACTCTTACACTCTTACACTGTTACACTCTTACACTGTTACACTTACACTCTTACACTCTTACACTCTTACACTCTTACACTGTTACACTCTTACACTCTTACACTGTTACACTGTTACACTCTTACACTGTTACACTCTTACACTGTTACACTCTTACACTGTTACACTCTTACACTGTTACACTCTTACACTGTTACACTCTTACACTCTTACACTGTTACACTCTTACACTGTTACACTGTTACACTCTTACACTGTTACACTGTTACACTGTTACACTCTTACACTGTTACACTCTTACACTGTTACACTCTTACACTGTTACACTCTTACACTCTTACACTGTTACACTGTTACACTCTTACACTCTTACAGTCTTACACTCTTACTGTTACACTCTTACACTCTTACAGTTACACTCTTACAGTTACACTCTTACACTCTTACACTCTTACACTGTTACACTCTTACACTGTTACACTGTTACACTGTTACACTCTTACACTCTTACACTGTTACACTCTTACACTGTTACACTCTTACACTGTTACACTGTTACACTCTTACACTGTTACACTGTTACACTCTTACACTGTTACTGTTACACTCTTACACTGTTACACTCTTACACTGTTACACTGTTACACTGTTACACTCTTACACTCTTACACTCTTACACTGTTACACTCTTACACACTCTTACACTCTTACAGTCTTACACTCTTACAGTCTTACACTCTTACACTCTTACACTGTTACACTCTTACACTCTTAC
Source organism: Gobiocypris rarus (assembly GCA_023029165.1). Classification (NCBI taxonomy): domain Eukaryota; kingdom Metazoa; phylum Chordata; class Actinopteri; order Cypriniformes; family Gobionidae; genus Gobiocypris; species Gobiocypris rarus. The sequence goes on from CM040928.1 coordinate 40,349,491, forward strand.
ACTGTTACACTCTTACACTCTTACAGTTACACTCTTACACTGTTACACTCTTACACTCTTAAACTGTTACACTCTTACACTCTTACACTCTTAAACTGTTACACTCTTACAGTTACAGTTACTCTTACACTGTTACACTCTTACACTTAAACTTACACTCTTACACTCTTACAGTTACACTCTTACAGTTACACTGTTACACTCTTACACTGTTACACTCTTACACTGTTAAACTGTTACACTGTTACACTGTTAAACTGTTACTCTTACACTTCTCCACTGTTACACTTCTCCACTGTTACACTCTTACACTGTTACTCTTAAACTGTTACACTCTTACACTGTTACACTCTTACACTGTTACACTCTTAAAATGTTACACTCTTACACTCTTACAGTTACACTCTTACACTGTTACACTCTTACACTGTTACACTCTTAAACTGTTACACTCTTACACACTTACAGTTACACTCTTACACTGTTACACTCTTACACTGTTACACTCTTACACTGTTACACTCTTACACTCTTACACTCTTACACTGTTACACTCTTACAAAATGTTACACTCTTAAAATGTTACTCTTAAAATGTTACACTCTTACACTCTTTACACTCTTACACTGTTACACTCTTAAACTGTTACACTCTTACACTGTTACACTTCTCCACTGTTACACTCTTACACTGTTACACTCTTACACTGTTACACTCTTACACTGTTACACTCTTAAAATGTTACACTCTTACACTCTTACAGTTACACTCTTACAGTTACACTCTTACACTCTTACAGTTACACTCTTACAGTTACACTGTTACACTCTTACACTCTTATACTCTTACACTGTTACACTCTTAAACTGTTACACTCTTACAGTTACACTCTGACAGTTACACTGTTACACTCTTACACTGTTACACTCTTACACACTTACACTGTTACACTCTTACACTGTTACACTCTTACACTGTTAAACTGTTACACTCTTACACTGTTACACTCTTACACTGTTACACTGTTACACTGTTACACTCTTAAACTGTTACACTCTTACACTGTTACACTCTTACACTGTTACACTGTTACACTCTTACAGTTACACTCTTACACTGTTACACTGTTACACTCTTACACTCTTAAACTGTTACACTCTTACACTGTTACACTGTTACACTCTTACACTGTTACACTCTTACACTGTTACACTTCTCCACTGTTACACTCTTACACTGTTACACTGTTAAACTGTTACACTCTTACACTGTTAAACTGTTACTCTTACACTTCTCCACTGTTACACTCTTACAGTTACACTCTTACACTCTTACACTGTTACACTCTTACACTCTTAAACTGTTACACTCTTACACTCTTACAGTTACACTCTTACAGTTACACTCTTACACTCTTACAGTTACACTCTTACAGTTACACTGTTACACTCTTACACTGTTACACTCTTAAACTGTTACACTCTTACACACTTACAGTTACACTCTTACACTGTTACACTGTTACACTCTTAAACTGTTACACTGTTACACTCTTACAGTTACACTGTTACAGTTACACTGTTACACTGTTACACTGTTACACTGTTACACTGTTACACTGTTACACTCTTACACTCTTACACTGTTAAACTGTTACACTCTTACACTGTTAAACTGTTACACTCTTACACTCTTACACTCTTACACTCTTAAACTGTTACACTCTTACACTCTTAAACTGTTACACTGTTACACTCTTACAGTTACACTCTTACACTGTTACACTGTTACACTCTTACACTGTTAAACTGTTACACTGTTACACTGTTACACTCTTACACTGTTACACTCTTAAATGTTACACTCTTACACTCTTAAAGTTACACTCTTACAGTTACACTCTTACAGTTACACTCTTACACTGTTACACTGTTAGACTCTTACACTGTTAAACTGTTACTCTTACACTTCTCCACTGTTACACTTTACACTGTTAAACTGTTACACTGTTACACTGTTACACTTCTACACTGTTACACTGTTACACTGTTACACTGTTACACTGTTACACTCTTACACTCTTACACTGTTAAACTGTTACTCTTTACACTTCTCCACTGTTACTGTGTTACACTCTTACACTGTTAACACCTCTTACACTCTTACAGTTATTTACACTTACATACTCTTACACTGTTAAACGGTAACACTCTTTACACTGTTAAACTTTTACTGTTACTAACACTTTTACACCTTACATTACCTCTTACACTTACACTCTCACACTGTTACATTCTTGCACTGTTACACTCTTACACTGTTAAACTGTTACACTGTACACTGTTACACTTCTCCACTGTTACACTCTTACACTGTTACACTGTTACACTTCTCCACTGTTACACTCTTACACTGTTACACTGTTACACTGTTACACTCTTACACTGTTACACTGTTACACTTCTCCACTGTTACACTCTTACACTGTTACACTCTTACACTTCTCCACTGTTACACTCTTACACTGTTAAACTGTTACACTGTACACTGTTACACTTCTCCACTGTTACACTCTTACACTGTTACACTGTTACACTTCTCACTGTTACACTCTTACACTGTTAAACTGTTACACTGTTACACTCTTACACTGTTACACTGTTACACTTCTCCACTGTTACACTCTTACACTGTTAAACTGTTACACTGTACACTGTTACACTTCTCCACTGTTACACTTCTCACTGTTACACTGTTACACTTCTCCACTGTTACACTCTTACACTGTTACACTCTTACACTGTTACACTGTTACACTGTTAAACTGTTACACTGTACACTGTTACACTTCTCCACTGTTACACTCTTACACTGTTACACTGTTACACTCTTACACTGTTAAACTCTTACACTGTTACACTCTTACACAGTTAAACTGTTACACTGTTACACTTCTCCACTGTTACACTGTTACACTCTTACACTGTTACACTGTTACACTCTTACACTGTTACACTGTTACACTTCTCCACAGTTACACTCTTACACTCTTACATTTACACTGTTACACTCTTACACTGTTACATTCTTACACTGTTACACTTCTCCACTGTTACACTCTTACACTATTACACTGTTAAACTGTTACACTCTTACACTGTTAAACTGTTACTCTTACACTTCTCCACTGTTACACTCTTACACTGTTAAACTGTTACACTCTTACACTGTTAAACTGTTACTCTTACACTTCTCCACTGTTACACTGTTACACTGTTACACTGTTACACTGTTACACTGTTACACTCTTACACTCTTACACTGTTAAACTGTTACTCTTACACTTCTCCACTGTTACACTCTTACACTGTTAAACTGTTACACTCTTACACTGTTAAACTGTTACACTCTTACACTCTTACAGTTACACTCTTACACTCTTACACTGTTAAACTGTTACACTCTTACACTCTTACAGTTACACTCTTACACTCTTACACTGTTACACTCTTACACTCTTACACTGTTACACTCTTACACTGTTAAACTGTTACACTCTTACACTCTTACACTCTTACACTGTTACACTCTTACACTGTTACACTGTTACACTCTTACACTGTTAAACTGTTACACTCTTACACTGTTACACTGTTACACTCTTACACTGTTACAGTTACACTCTTACACTGTTACACTCTTACACTGTTACACTGTTACACTCTTACACTCTTACAGTTACACTCTTACACTCTTATACTCTTACACTGTTAAACGGTAACACTCTTACACTGTTAAACTGTTATACTCTTACACTGTTAAACTGTTACACTGTTACACTCTTACACTGTTACACTCTTACACTCTTACACTCTTACATTTACACTGTTACACTCTTACACTGTTACATTCTTACACTGTTACACTTCTCCACTGTTACACTCTTACACTTCTCCACTGTTACACTCTTACACTATTACACTGTTAAACTGTTACACTCTTACACTGTTAAACTGTTACTCTTACACTTCTCCACTGTTACACTCTTACACTGTTACACTGTCACACTCTTACATTGTTAAACTGTTACACTCTTACACTGTTAAACTGTTACTCTTACACTTCTCCACTGTTACACTCTTACACTGTTAAACTGTTACACTCTTACACTGTTACACTCTTACACTGTTACACTCTTACATTGTTAAACTGTTACTCTTACACTTCTCCACTGTTACACTCTTACACTGTTAAACTGTTACACTCTTACACTGTTACACTCTTACACTGTTAAACTGTTACACTCTTACAGTGTTACACTGTTACACTCTTACACTGTTAAACTGTTACACTCTTACACTGTTACACTCTTACACTGTTACACTCTTACACTCTTACAGTTACACTCTTACACTCTTATACTCTTACACTGTTACACTCTTACACTGTTAAACTGTTACACTCTTACACTCTTACAGTTACACTCTTACACTCTTATACTCTTACACTGTTACACTGTTACACTCTTACACTGTTAAACTGTTACACTGTTACACTTCTCCACTGTTACACTCTTACACTGTTACACTCTTACACTGTTACACTGTTACACTCTTACACTGTTACACTTCTCCACTGTTACACTCTTACACTATTACACTGTTAAACTGTTACACTCTTACACTGTTAAACTGTTACTCTTACACTTCTCCACTGTTACACTCTTACACTCTTACACTGTTAAACTGTTACACTGTTACACTTCTCCACTGTTACACTTCTCCACTGTTACACTCTTACACTGTTACACTGTTAAACTGTTACACTCTTACACTATTACACTCCTACACTGTTAAACTGTTACACTCTTACACTGTTAAACTGTTACACTTCTCCACTGTTACACTGTTAAACTGTTACACTCTTACACTGTTACACTCTTACACTTCTCCACAGTTACACTTCTCCACTGTTACACTCTTACACTGTTACACTTCTCCACTGTTACACTCTTACACTGTTACACTTCTCCACTGTTACACTCTTACACTGTTACACTCTTACACTGTTACACTTCTCCACTGTTACACTCTTACACTGTTACACTTCTCCACTGTTACACTCTTACACTGTTACACTTCTCCACTGTTACACTCTTACACTGTTACACTTCTCCACTGTTACACTGTTACACTTCTCCACTGTTACACTGTTACACTTCTCCACTGTTACACTTCTCCACTGTTACACTTCTCCACTGTTACACTTCTCCACTGTTACACTTTTACACTGTTACACTTCTCCACTGTTACACTCTTACACTGTTACACTCTTACACTTCTCCACTGTTACACTCTCACTCTCACACTCTTACACTGTTACACTGTTACACTTCTCCACTGTTACACTTCTCCACTGTTACACTGTAACACTTCTCCACTGTTACACTTCTTCACTGTTACACTCTTACACTCCACTGTTACACTTCTCCACTGTTACACTTCTCCACTGTTACACTGTTACACTTCTCCACTGTTACACTCTTACACTGTTACACTTCTCCACTGTTACACTCTTACACTGTTACACTTCTCCACTGTTACAATTCTCCACTGTTACACTCTTACACTGTTACACTCTTACACTGTTACACTTCTCCACTGTTACACTCTTACACTGTTACACTTCTCCACTGTTACAATTCTCACTGTTACACTCTTACACTGTTACACTTCTCCACTGTTACACTGTTACACTGTTACACTTCTCCACTGTTACACTTCTCCACTGTTACACTTCTCCACTGTTACACTCTTACACTGTTACACTTCTCCACTGTTACACTTCTCCACTGTTACACTCTTACACTGTTACACTTCTCCACTGTTACACTTCTCCACTGTTACACTCTTACACTGTTACACTTCTCCACTGTTACACTGTTACACTGTTACACTTCTCCACTGTTACACTGTTACACTCTTACACTGTTACACTTCTCCACTGTTACACTCTTACACTGTTACACTTCTCCACTGTTACACTCTTACACTGTTACACTTCTCCACTGTAACACTTCTCCACTGTTACACTCTTACACTGTTACACTCTTACACTGTTACACTCTTACACTGTTACACTTCTCCACTGTTACACTCTTACACTTCTCCACTATTACACTCTTACACTGTTACACTTCTCCACTGTTACACTCTTACACTGTTACACTTCTCCACTGTTACACTCTTACACTGTTACACTTCTCCACTGTTACACTCTTACACTGTTACACTGTTACACTTCTCCACTGTTACACTGTTACACTCTTACACTGTTACACTTCTCCACTGTTACACTCTTACACTGTTACACTGTTACACTTCTCCACTGTTACACTGTTACACTTCTCCACTGTTACACTCTTACACTGTTACACTGTTACACTTCTCCACTGTTACACTCTTACACTGTTACACTTCTCCACTGTTACACTCTTACACTGTTACACTTCTCCACTGTAACACTTCTCCACTGTTACACTCTTACACTGTTACACTCTTACACTGTTACACTCTTACACTGTTACACTCTTACACTGTTACACTTCTCCACTGTTACACTCTTACACTTCTCCACTATTACACTCTTACACTGTTACACTTCTCCACTATTACACTCTTACACTGTTACACTTCTCCACTGTTACACTGTTACACTTCTCCACTGTTACACTTCTCCACTGTTACACTCTTACACTGTTACACTTCTCCACTATTACACTCTTACACTGTTACACTTCTCCACTGTTACACTGTAACACTTCTCCACTGTTACACTCTTACACTGTTACACTCTTACACTTCTCCACTGTTACGCTCTTACACTGTTACACTGTTACACTCTTAAACTTCTCCACTGTTACACTCTTACACTGTTACACTTCTCACTGTTACACTTCTCCACTGTTACACTCTTACACTGTTAAACTGTTACACTCTTACACTGTTACACTGTTACACTCTTACACTTCTCCACTGTTACACTGTTACACTCTTACACTGTTAAACTGTTACACTCTTACACTGTTAAACTGTTACACTCTTACACTTCTCCACTGTTACACTCTTACACTGTTAAACTGTTACACTCTTACACTGTTAAACTGTTACACTCTTACACTTCTCCACTGTTACACTCTTACACTGTTAAACTGTTACACTCTTACACTGTTACACTCTTACACTGTTACACTCTTACACTTCTCCACTGTTACACTCTTACACTGTTACACTGTTACACTTCTCCACTGTTACACTCTTACACTTCTCCACTGTTACACTCTTACACTGTTACACTCTTACACTGTTACACTTCTCAACTGTTACACTTTTACACTCTTACACTGTTGCACTCTTACACTGTTACACTGTTACACTGTTACACTTCTCCACTGTTACACTCTTACACTGTTACACTTCTCCACTGTTACACTGTTACACTTCTCCACTGTTACACTCTTACACTGTTACACTCTTACACTGTTACACTTCTCCACTGTTACACTCTTACACTGTTACACTTCTCCACTGTTACACTCTTACACTCTTACACTGTTACACTCTTACACTTCTCCACTGTTACACTCTTACACTGTTACACTGTTACACTCTTACACTGTTACACTTCTCCACTCTTACACTCTGTTACACTTCTCCACTGTTACACTCTTACACTGTTACACTTCTCACTCTTACACTCTTACACTGTTACACTTCTCCACTGTTACACTCTTACACTGTTACACTTCTCCACTGTTACACTCTTACACTGTTACACTTCTCCACTGTTACACTCTTACACTGTTACACTTCTCCACTGTTACACTCTTACACTGTTACACTCTTACACTGTTACACTTCTCCACTGTTACACTGTTACACTTCTCCACTGTTACACTCTTACACTGTTACACTCTTACACTGTTACACTTCTCCACTGTTACACTCTTACACTGTTACACTCTTACACTTCTCCACTGTTACACTCTTACACTGTTACACTTCTCCACTGTTACACTGTTACACTTCTCCACTGTTACACTCTTACACTGTTACACTTCTCCACTGTTACACTCATACACTGTTACACTTCTCCACTGTTACACTCTTACACTGTTACACTTCTTCCACTCTTACACTCTTACACTGTTACACTTCTCCACTCTTACACTCTTACACTGTTACACTTCTCCAATGCTACACTCTTACACTGTTACACTTCTCTACTGTTACACTCTTACACTGTTACACTTCTCCAATGCTACACTCTTACACTGTTACACTTCTCCACTCTTACACTGTTACACTCTTACACTCTTACAGTTACACTCTTACACTCTTACACTGTTACACTTCTCACTGTTACACTCTTACACTGTTACACTTCTCCACTGTTACACTCTTACACTGTTACACTTCTCCAATGCTACACTCTTACACTGTTACACTTCTGTTACACTCTTACACTCTTACAGTTACACTCTTACACTCTTACACTGTTACACTTCTCCACTGTTACACTCTTACACTGTTACACTCTTACACTGTTACACTTCTCCACTCTTACACTCTTACACTGTTACACTTCTCCACTGTTACACTCTTACACTGTTACTGTTACACTGTTACACTCTTACACTGTTACACTTCTCCACTGTTACACTCTTACACTGTTACACTTCTCCACTGTTACACTTCTCCATTGTTACACTCTTACACTGTTACACTTCTCCACTGTTACACTTCTCCATTGTTACACTCTTACACTGTTACACTTCTCCACTGTTACACTCTTACACTGTTACACTTCTCCACTGTTACACTTCTCCACTGTTACACTTCTCCATTGTTACACTCTTACACTGTTACACTTCTCCACTGTTACACTTCTCCACTGTTACACTCTTACACTCTTACACTTCTCAACTGTTACACTTCTCCACTGTTACACTTCTCCATTGTTACACTTCTCCATTGTTACACTCTTACACTGTTACACTTCTCCACTCTTACACTCTTACACTGTTACACTTCTCCACTGTTACACTTCTCCATTGTTACACTCTTACACTGTTACACTTCTCCACTGTTACACTCTTACACTGTTACACTTCTCCACTGTTACACTTCTCCACTGTCACACTCTTACACTGTTACACTTTCCACTGTTACACTTCTTCACTGTTACACTCTTACACTGTTCCACTGTTACACTTCTCCACTGTTACACTTCTCCACTGTTACACTTCTCCACTGTTACACTTCTCCACTGTTACACTTCTCCACTGTTACACTTCTCCACTGTTACACTGTTACACTTCTCCACTGTTACACTTCTTCACTGTTACACTCTTACACTTCTCCACTGTTACACTTCTCCACTGTTACACTTCTCCACTGTTACACTTTTCCACTGTTACAGTTCCGCTCACAAGTCTGGAGTCATTACAATGTTTTAATGTTTCTAAGAGACTCTTCTGTTCATTATCTGATCATAACTCCAGTATCAGTGTAATATTCCTCCAGTGTAGATCAGCTGTTCTCTGTGTGAATATATAGCTTTCTGTTCATTATCTGATCATAACTCCAGTATCAGTGTAATATTCTCAGTGTAGATCAGCTGTTCTCTGTGTGAATATATAGTGCTTCTGTTCATTATCTGATCATAACTCCAGTATCAGTGTAATATTCCTCAGTGTAGATC
>CM040928.1:40364252-40389252 GCA_023029165.1 Gobiocypris rarus
TGTGTTTGGTATGTTCTAGTTTTCCCCCTCGTGGGTTGTTTTTGTTTGTTTTGGTTACATTTTGTCATTAATAAAGCCTAGTGATGGCAAAATAAGGCTTCCTGAACCACTGAGACTTTACAGCCCAGTGCTTCACCAAAAGGTTCATTACCTGAAGCTTCATTCATCACTGCTCACTAGTGACACCTAGCTACTGTACATAGAAATAGCAGACAAATCCATTAATCCTGAGCCAAAGACCTGAGCAGACATCTGTCCATTGCCTCGCTCCTTGCACCCACACCCGTCATGTGACAGAATGAACCAACCTCTAGAGGACTCAGCAGAACAATAGGTATCTTCCTTTTCCCATCTCCCTGCCCTTCCGCTGAACAGATGGTTGATCAATGCAGCAAACTTGTCTCTCTTCCAAGTCCCCAGTCCTCCGACGACCCCTTTGGGGAGAGGGAGGACGAAGAACGGAGTCACCTCATCTGCAACCTACCCAGAGGTGGCTAAAGGGGCGGCAGCGTCCCCAGAGGCGGTTGTCTCCAGAGCCCTCCTTGGCCCTCTGCCAGGGCTCCAGTTCCTCAGGAGACCACCTGGTCGGTCCCTCCTTGGCCCTCTGCCAGGGCTCCAGTTCCTCAGGAGCCCGCCTGGTCCGTCCATCCGGTCCCTCCTTGGCCCTCTGCCAGGGCTCCAGTTCCTCAGGAACCCATCTGGTCCGTCCCTCCGGTCCCTCCTTGGCCCTCTGTCAGGGCTCCAGTTCCTCAGGAGCCCGCCTGGTCCGTCCATCCGGTCCCTCCTTGGCCCTCTGCCAGGGCTCCAGTTCCTCAGGAGCCCGCCTGGTCCGTCTCTCCGGTCCCTCCTTGGCCCTCTGCCAGGGCTCCAGTTCCTCAGGAGCCCGCCTGGTCCGTCCATCCGGTCCCTCCTTGGCCCTCTGCCAGGGCTCCAGTTCCTCAGGAACCCATCTGGTCCGTCCCTCCGGTCCCTCCTTGGCCCTCTGTCAGGGCTCCAGGTCCACCGGAGACCGCCTGGTCCGTCCCTCCGTGGCCCTCTGCCAGGGCTCCAGTTCCTCAGGAGCCCGCCTGGTCCGTCCCTCTGTTCCTTCCTTGGCCCTCTGCCAGGGATCCAGTTCCTCAGGAGCCCCCCTGGTCCGTCCCTCCGGTCCCTCCTTGGCCCTCTGCCAGGGCTCCAGTTCCTCAAGAGACCGACTGGTCGGTCCCTCCGTTCCCTCCTTGGCCTTCTGCCAGGGCTCCAGTTCCTCAGGAGCCCATCTGGTCCGTCCCTCCGGTCCCTCCTTGGCCCTCTGCCAGGGCTCCAGTTCCTCAGGAGACCGCCTGGTCCGTCCCTCCGTTCCCTCCTTGGCCCTCTGCCAGGGCTCCAGTTCCTCAGGAGGCCCCTGGTCCGTCCCTCCGGTCCCTCCTTGGCCCTCTGCCAGGGCTCCAGTTCCTCAGGAGCCCGCCTGGTCCGTCCCTCCGTTCCCTCCTTGGCCCTCTGTCAGGGCTCCAGATCCACCGGAGACCGACCTGGTCCATCCCTCCGTGGCCCTCTGCCAGGGCTCCAGTTCCTCAGGAACCCATCTGGTCCGTCCCTCCGGTCCCTCCTTGGCCCTCTGTCAGGGCTCCAGATCCACCGGAGACCGCCTGGTCCTTCCCTCCGTGGCCCTCTGCCAGGGCTCCAGTTCCACAGGAGCCCGCCTGGTCCGTCCATCCGGTCCCTCCTTGGCCCTCTGCCAGGGCTCCAGTTCCTCAGGAACCCATCTGGTCCATCCCTCCGGTCCCTCCGTGGCCCTCTGCCAGGGCTCCAGTTCCTCAGGAGCCCGCCTGGTCCGTCCCTCCGGTCCCTCCTTGGCCCTCTGTCAGGGCTCCAGGTCCACCGGAGACCGCCTGGTCCGTACCTCCGTGGCCCTCTGTCAGGGCTCCAGGTCCACCCGAGCCTGCCTGGTCCATCCCTCCGGTCCCTTAGTGGCCCTCTGGCAGGGCTCCAGTTCCTCAGGAACCCGCCTGGTCCGTCCCTCCGGTCCCTCCTTGGCCCTCTGTCAGGGCTCCAGATCCACCGGAGACCGCCTGGTCGGTCCCTTCTTGGCCCTCTGCCAGGGCTCCAATTCCTCAGGAGCCCGCCTGGTCCGTCCCTCCGTTCCCTCCTTGGCCCTCTGCCAGGGCTCCAGTTCCTCAGGAGCCCATCTGGTCCGTCCCTTCGGTCCCTCCGTGGCCCTCTACCAGGGCTCCAGTTCCACAGGAGCCCGCCTGGTCCGTCCATCCGGTCCCTCCTTGGCCCTCTGCCAGGGCTCCAGATCCTCAGGAACCCATCTGGTCCGTCCATCCGGTCCCTCCTTGGCCCTCTGCCAGGGCTCCAGTTCCTCAGGAACCCGCCTGGTCCGTCCATCCGTTCCCTCCTTGGCCCTCTGCCAGGGCTCCAGTTCCTCAGGAACCCGCCTGGTCCGTCCTTCCGGTCCCTCCGTGGCCCTCTGCCAGGGCTCCAGATCCTCAGGAACCCATCTGGTCCGTCCATCCGGTCCCTCCTTGGCCCTCTGCCAGGGCTCCAGTTCCTCAGGAACCCGCCTGGTCCGTCCATCCGGTCCCTCCTTGGCCCTCTGCCAGGGCTCCAGTTCCTCAGGAGCCCGCCTGGTCCGTCCTTCCGGTCCCTCCGTGGCCCTCTGCCAGGGCTCCAGTTCCTCAGGAGCCCGCCTGGTCCGTCTCTCCGGTCCCTCCTTGGCCCTCTGCCAGGGCTCCAGTTCCTCAGGAGCCCGCCTGGTCCGTCCATCCGGTCCCTCCTTGGCCCTCTGCCAGGGCTCCAGTTCCTCAGGAACCCATCTGGTCCGTCCCTCCGGTCCCTCCTTGGCCCTCTGCCAGGGCTCCAGATCCTCAGGAACCCATCTGGTCCGTCCCTCCGGTCCTTCCCTGGCCCTCTGCCAGAACTCCACCGGAGCCTGCTTGGTCCATCACTCTCATCCCGCCCTGGTCATCTGCCAGGGTTCTTGATCAGCCGGAGCCACCCTGGTACCTCCCTCTGGCTTTGCCCTGGCTGTCTGCCAGTACTCCAGGCCTGCTTGAGCCTCCCTGGCTCAACTCTTCTGCCCCTCCCTGGTCCCTTCCAAGAACTTTCTGGGGAGCCCTGTCACTGCTATGATAGGCTTGCTCGACTTCATGCAGCGATGTGCAGACCGATCTGTTCCTCGATTGGCTCTGATGACGACGCAGCTGTTCCACGATTGGCCGGATTCATCGTATGACAGTGATCACGTGTGTTTCGTGTTTAGTCTAAAACCTTCTGTTCCACTAATCAGTTTTTTATAGCAGTAAAACCTCTTTTCATATAGTCACAAAGTTTTATTGTCATGTTTATCAAAATAAAACTGATAAAAAACTTAGACTTCACTCCATTGTAAGAGTTATTCTTGTACAAACAGACACTGTATTAAGCAGTACATAAAGTACTGAATGTAAAAGTCTTCGGAAACATCTGTGTATTTGATCAATATTGCATTTATTTCACTTCATCTGTGATAAAGTATGCAAACACAGGCACAGCGCAAGCGTCACTACGGGAACAGAAAGCGTCTGACTTCCCGTCTCCGTTTGCAGCTCCTCCCCTCCTGCGTGTGGCTACTCTCTCCGATCGGATGCATCCAGCCGCAGCCGATGTCCAACACACCTAACGTCATGTTTTGTGTTTCTTTGTGCCATGCGCTCTCGTCTATTGTCTTGACCCCGCCCCTCTTGTTACCTGATAATTGGTTGATTTGCCCCACCTGTTCTCCCTCATTTATTGCCTTGTTTGCTCCCTATTAAGGCCCCGTCCACACGGAGAAACGTTCAGCTGTATACGTATCAGCATTTCGTCCACACAGATCTGGCGTTTTGGGAGCATGAAGACTATATTTTTTTTAAACCGGGTCCCAGAGTGGATAAATCTGAAACCAACACCCTTGCGTTTTCGTGTGTACAGCCAATCCATATATTTTGTGATGTCATCACACCACGTCCCGCGTGGGAAAGACTTGAAGGGATACAACTACGGGCACTGGGCATGCGCACATCAATATTGCCTCATTTAATTAGTGTACTTGTATTATTGTAAGGGTAGGTTTAGGGTTGGGGTTGGGGTAGGAATTAATAAAACAAATCGAATAAAACACACGCAAATTTATTTATTGTTATTTTATTGTGCGATTTTTGCCTCACCTCCTACCATTGCTGTACCCCTTCTTGCCACAACTCTTCTTCTCCATTTTTTTTGTGGCAGAATTACAGCGCCACACACTGGCCTGGCATGTATACTACATCGTTTTGAGTCGGTTTCAGTGCTCTCGTGTGTACGCAGATATTTCTTAAAACGAGGGAAAAAAGATCAGATTGGGAAAGCTCTGGATTCGTGTGGATAGGTCCTTAGTCTCCTTGTGTTTGCAGTAATGTATTGGTTCATTGTCATTATTTCCCGTTCCTGCTTCATGTTTCCTGGTTCCTTGTGTTTGGTATGTTCTAGTTTTCCCCCTTGTGGGTTGTTTTTGTTTGTTTTTGTCATCAATAAAGCCCCAATTCTCCTGCACTTGAGTCCTCGCTCCTATCACCCGTCACATGACACCGTCATTCTCAGCTGCCATGTGCTTTTGAAAACTATAGATCCATTATCACAATATTAATAATGACAATGTCTATAATAATAAAGCTGTTCACTGCAGAGAAAGATTGATGCCATTGTTTTACAGCCAAGTTCATATTTTCTTTGTCATAAACTCATTCAATGGAAGTGAAATGTGTGAGAACAGAAACTAATGCCAGACTCTCTGAGCGGGTCACACTGAACAACAGGAAAGCAGATTTCAAGAGTGATGTGTCAGTGATAAGAAAGCATATATTATTCAAACGTGTGATACCTTGTCAGGAAAAGATCTTAAAGGATCTAAAACCCTTTCCTGTGATGCGACGGCTGGGATTCAACAGTCAGTGGGTCTGAATCTGCGACAGCCTGTGATAGGCGTGACAACATGAAACTGAACTCCTGACCTTAATGACTCATAATAACTTTATGACCACCAGGAACATTCACACACAGTCCTCCCAACACCTGACAGGAATAAGGCTGTGTGTGTGTGATCTGCGGGTCTGATGGAGACGAGCCGGCCGCACTGGAGCGAGTGTGTGCGGGAGCGGGCGCTGTGGAGGGACGCTGGGGGGCGGCTGCAGCTGGAGCTGAGCGGCGGAGCAGAGACCGGACACTTCGTGTGGATCCGCCCGAGGAGCTCATCCGCCCACAGGGACATTCTGCTGGAGGTGGAGGGTCTGCCGGTGTCGGGACTGCCCCTGTATGACGTGCTGAACGTCCTGCAGAACTGTGAGGATCCCATCAGAATCAGAACGGTCAAAGCAGGTGACTTCCTCAGTGTCCAAAACATTATTATATCATATTAAAGGTGAAAGTTTATTTTAGTTTGATGTATCTATGTTGTCAGAACAGTTTTTTTAAATGAACCGTGGGAGCCTCATCATCTCGCAGTGTTGGTCAGATAACGCACACACACATCTGCAGCAGAAGGCAGCACTCTTCTGGATGCTTTCGCTGATAGACACACTGTTGATGCTCCTCAAAAGCTTTTGTTGTCTTTATGCTCCAAACACCTAATTTTCCCTGGCCTTGACCAGATTCATCCAAGAATATGAGCAGTTTGAGATCGAGAAGAGGAAGCTGTCAGAGAACCGCTAAGGAAATACTGTACAAACTCATATTTTCTCCCCTACCCCTAAACCTGCCATTCACACAAAACTTTCTGCATCTTTACATTTTCAAATAAGCATCATTTAGTATGTTTATTAAGCCATTTTAATTACAATGACTCAGGAAATGTCCCTATAAACCATGTTTATGTAATACCCATGCCATTATACAAATTTGTGTCCTCATAAATAAAAATTATATAAACAAGCACACACACACACACACACACACACACACACACACACACACACACACACACACACACACACACTCTCTCTCTCTCTCTCTTACACACACACACACACACACACATACATACGAGCTGCACCTTAAGCCTTGACTGAGCAAGAATGTGTTTATCTGTTGGAAAATAATTGACAAGGTTATGTAATGAAGAACATTGCTGCAGTATTCTCTCTCTCTCTCTCTCTCTCTCTCTCTCACACACACACACATGTTTGTTTTTGTGAAATGTGGGGACATTCCATAAGCGTAATGCATTTTATACCGTACAAACCATATTTTCTATCCCCCTACACTGCCCCTGCCCCTAAACCTACCCATCACACACACACACACACACACACACACACACACACACACACACACACACACACACACACACACACACACACACACACACACACACACACACACACTGCACAGTTTACTTTCTGTGATAAAAACCTCATCCTGTGTGATTTATAAGCATTTTGAAAAGTGAGGACATGGGGAACGTCCTCATATTTCACCCTCTTTTTGTAATACCTGTGTCATACCCATGTCATTATACACATTTGTGTCCTGATATTTCACACACACACACACACACACACACACACACACACACACACACACACACACACACACACACACACACACACACACACACACACACACACACACACACACACAGCTCTTTGAGAGGTTGAGGATCATGTTAGTTGGGTCTAGTCTGAGAAGTGACACAGTATTTAGATATATTAGGTAAATCTTTCCAGTTTTCAGTCCATCCTGTCATTCAGGGCTCATGCTTGTGTCACAGAGTTCGGACTCGGATGCCAATCTTTCATGTAGAGCTGCGCTTGTATTGGATCTGTGTTACACTGAGGGAACGGAAGCGTCTCTAAGGGACTGTAGTGTGTGTTCCAGAGACAGAAGCTGCATAGGCTCGTATGTTACAGTAATGACCCAGTTCTCCTGTGATGATGCTGATGTGATCGTGGCATTGGCAGGACTGCAGCTCTCATGTTGTCGAGGGAGTGTTTAGGCACCAGATTCAACCTCAATGCCTTCAAGGCAACACTGGTTGGAAAGATGTGGATGAACTTCATACGCAAATGTATTTATCCACCTTTTTCCTACGGCCCTTCTCATTAAATCAGTCTTTTGACATTTTTATTTTGTTACAGCAGAAAGGAAAATGCAGAATCTTTTTTAGAATCAGCAGGATTTCTTCCCTGTTGTGAGGTGTGGTTAATAGATACTGGACAGAATAGAGTCTGGACACCTCAATGAACTTGACATTGGCAGGCGATTACCTGTGTGACCGTGAGTATAAAGGGCACCTGTGAAATACATCATCCTCTTACCTGCTCATACTCTCTAGAGGAGGCCTACAGAGGCTCACAGAGAGCCTAGCAACTTAGCTCCTGGCTGAGCTCATGGATGGAGCCCTGGCATAATGACTCTCTATTAAGATGCCTCTTACACATACTCTTCCTCTTACACATACTCTTCCTTTAACAAATCCTCTTCCTCTTACACATACTCTTCCTCTTACACATCTTCTTCCTCTTACACATCTTCTTCCTCTTACACATCCTCTTCCTCTTACACATCCTCTTCCTCTAACACATCCTCTTCCTCTTACACATCCTCTTCCTCTTACACATCCTCTTCCTCTTACACATACTCTTCCTCTTACACATCCTCTTCCTCTTACACATACTCTTCCTCTTACACATACTCTTCCTCTCATACATCCTTCCTCTACACATACTCTTCCTCTAATACATCCTCTTCTCTCTACATACTCTTCCTCTAACACATCTCTTCCTCTAACACATCCTCTTCCTCTTACACATCCTCTTCCTCTATACATCCTCTTCCTTACACATCCTCTTCCTCTTACACATCCTCTTCCTCTAACACATCCTCTTCCTCTAACACATCCTCTTCCTCTTACACATCCTCTTCCTCTAACACATCCTCTTCCTCTATACATCCTCTTCCTCTAACACATCCTCTTCCTCTTACACATCCTCTTCCTCTTACACATCCTCTTCCTCTTACACATACTCTTCCTCTTACACATACTCTTCCTTTAACAAATCCTCTTCCTCTTACACATACTCTTCCTCTTACACATACTCTTCCTCTTACACATACTCTTCCTCTTACACATCCTCTTCCTCTAACACATACTCTTCCTCTTACACATCCTCTTCCTCTTACACATCCTCTTCCTCTTACACATACTCCTCCTCTTACACATCCTCTTCTTCTCTTACACATCCTCTTCCTCTTACACATACTCTTCCTCTTACACATCCTCTTCCTCTTACACATCCTCTTCCTCTTACACATACTCTTCCTCTACACATCCTCTTCCTCTTACACATCCTCTTCCTCTTACACATACTCTTCCTCTTACACATACTCTTCCTCTTACACATCCTCTTCCTCTTACACATACTCTTCCTCTTACACATACTCTTCCTCTAACACATACTCTTCCTCTTACACATACTCTTCCTCTTACACATACTCTTCCTCTAACACATCCTCTTCCTCTTACACATCTCTTCCTCTTACACATCTCTTCCTCTTACACATCCTCTTCCTCTAACACATCCTCTTCCTCTAACACATACTCTTCCTCTTACACATACTCTTCCTCTAACACATCCTCTTCCTCTTACATACTCTTCTTCTCTTACATCCTCTTCCTCTACACATCCTCTTCCTCTTACACATACTCTTCCTCTTATACATCCTCTTCCTCTTACACATCCTCTTCCTCTTACACATACTCTTCCTCTACACATACTCTTCTCCTCTACACATCCTCTTCCTCTACACATACTCTTCCTCTTACACATACTCTTCCTCTTACACATCCTCTTCCTCTTACACATCCTCTTCCTCTAACACATCCTCTTCCTCTAACACATCCTCTTCCTCTTACACATCCTCTTCCTCTAACACATCCTCTTCCTCTTACACATCCTCTTCCTCTAACACATCCTCTTCCTCTTACACATCCTCTTCCTCTTACACATACTCTTCCTCTTACACATCCTCTTCCTCTTACACATCCTCTTCCTCTTACACATACTCTCTCTTCTCTACAACCTCTTCCTCTTACACATCCTCTTCCTCTACACATCCTCTTCCTCTTACACATCCTCTTCCTCTTACACATCCTCTTCTCTCTTCCTCTTACACATACTCTTCCTCTTAACACATACTCTTCCTCTTACACATACTCTTCCTCTTCTCTTCCTCTAACACATCTCTTCCTCTCTCTTCCTCTTACACATACTCTTCCTCTTACACATACTCTTCCTCTTACACATCCTCTTCCTCTTACACATACTCTTCCTCTTACATACTCTTCCTCTTACACATCCTCTTCCTCTTACACATACTCTTCCTCTTACACATACTCTTCCCTCTTCCTCTAACACATCTCTCTTCCTCTAACACATCCTCTTCCTCTTACACATCCTCTCTTCCTCTTACACATACTCTTCCTCTAACACATCACTCTTCCTCTTACACATACTCTTCCTCTACACATACTCTTCCTCTTACACATCCTCTTCCTCTAACACATACTCTTCCTCTTACACATCTCTCTCCTCACACTCTCATCTCTTCTAACACACATACTCTTCCTCTAACACATACTCTTCCTCTTACATACTCTTCCTCTAACACATCCTCTTCCTCTTACACATACTCTTCCTCTTACACATACTCTTCCTCTTACACATCCTCTTCCTCTAACACATACTCTTCCTCTAACACATACTCTTCCTCTACACATCCTCTTCCTCTTACATCCTCTTCCTCTTACACATCCTCTTCCTCTTTACATCCTCTTCCTCTTACACATACTCTTCCTCTTACACATACTCTTCCTCTTACACATCCTCTTCCTCTTACACATCCTCTCTTCTCTTACACATACTCTTCCTCTTACACATACTCTTCCTCTTACACATCCTCTTCCTCTTACACATACTCTTCCTCTTACACATCCTCTTCCTCTTACACATACTCTTCCTCTAACACATCCTCTTCCTCTTACACATCTCTTCCTCTTACACATCCTCTTCCTCTTACACATACTCTTCCTCTTACACATACTCTTCCTCTTACACATCTCTTCCTCTAACACATACTCTTCCTCTTACACATCCTCTTCCTCTTACACATCCTCTTCCTCTTACACATACTCTTCCTCTTACACATCCTCTCTTCTCTCTTACACATCCTCTTCCTCTAACACATACTCTTCCTCTTACACATACTCTTCCTCTTACACATACTCTTCCTCTTACACATACTCTTCCTCTTACACATACTCTTCTCTCTTACACATACTCTTCCTCTTACACATACTCTCTTCCTCTAACACATCTCTCTTCCTCTTACACATCCTCTTCCTCTTACACATCTCTTCCTCTTACACATCCTCTTCCTCTTACACATACTCTTCCTCTTACACATCCTCTTCCTCTTACACATCCTCTTCCTCTTACACATCCTCTTCCTCTAACACATACTCTTCCTCTAACACTTCCTCTACACATCCTCTTCCTCTTACACATCTCTTCCTCTTACACATCCTCTTCCTCTTACACATACTCTTCCTCTAACACATACTCTTCCTCTTACACATCCTCTTCCTCTTACACATCCTCTTCCTCTTACACATACTCTTCCTCTTACACATCCTCTTCCTCTTACACATACTCTTCCTCTTACACATACTCTTCCTCTTACACATCCTCTTCCTCTTACACATACTCTTCCTCTAACACATACTCTTCCTCTTACACATACTCTTCCTCTTACATCCTCTCCTCTTACACACTCTCTTCCTCTTACACATCCTCTTCCTCTAACACATACTCTTCCTCTAACACATCCTCTTCCTCTTACACATCCTCTTCCTCTTACACATCCTCTTCCTCTTACACATCCTCTTCCTCTTACACATCTCTCTTACACATCTCTTCCTCTAACACATCCTCTTCCTCTTACACATCCTCTTCCTCTTACACATCCTCTTCCTCTTACACATACTCTCTTCCTCTTACACATACTCTTCCTCTTAACAAATCCTCTTCCTCTTACACATACTCTTCCTCTTACACATACTCTTCCTCTTACACATACTCTTCCTCTTACATCCTCTTCCTCTAATACATCCTCTTCCTCTTACACATCCTCTTCCTCTTACACATCCTCTTCCTCTCTTACACATACTCTTCCTCTTACACATCTCTTCCTCTTACACATCCTCTTCCTCTTACATATCCTCTTCCTCTTACACATCTCTTCCTCTTACACATCCTCTTCCTCTAACACATCCTCTTCCTCTAACACATCCTCTTCTATACACATCCTCTTCCTCTTATACTCTTCCTCTTACATACTCTTCCTCTTACATACTCTTCCTCTTACACATTCTCTTATCTCTTCCTCTTACATCCTCTTCCTCTTACACATCTCTCTCTCTCCTCTTACACACATACTCTTCCTCTACACATACTCTTCCTCTTACACATACTCTTCCTCTAACACATACTCTTCCTCTTACACATACTCTTCCTCTAACATCCTCTTCCTCTTACACATACTCTTCCTCTTACACATACTCTTCCTCTTACACATACTCTTCCTCTTACACATCCTCTTCCTCTAACACTCTTCCTCTTACACATCCTCTTCCTCTTACACATCCTCTTCCTCTCTACACATCCTCTTCTCTCTTACACATCCTCTTCCTCTTACACATCCTCTTCCTCTTACACATCCTCTTCCTCTAACACTCTTCCTCTTACACATACTCTTCCTCTTACACATCCTCTTCCTCTTACACATACTCTTCCTCTTACATACTCTCTTCCTCTAACACATCCTCTTCCTCTTACACATACTCTTCCTCTTACACATCCTCTTCCTCTAACACATCCTCTTCCTCTTACACATACTCTTCCTCTAACACATACTCTTCCTCTTACACATACTCTTCCTCTAACACATACTCTTCCTCTTACACATCCTCTTCCTCTTACACATCCTCTTCCTCTTACACATCCTCTTCCTCTTACACACACTCTTCCTCTAACACATACTCTTCCTCTAACATCCTCTTCCTCTTACACATCCTCTTCTTCCTCTACACATCCTCTTCCTCTAACACATCCTCTTCCTCTAACACATACTCTTCCTCTTACATACTCTTCCTCTAACACATCCTCTTCCTCTTACACATCCTCTTCCTCTTACACATACTCTTCCTCTTACACATACTCTTCCTCTTACACACTCTTCCTCTTACACATACTCTTCCTCTAACACATACTCTTCCTCTTACACATCCTCTTCCTCTTACACATCCTCTTCCTCTTACACATACTCTTACACATCCTCTTCCTCTACACATCTCTCTCCTCTTACACATTCCTCTTCCTCTTACACATCCTCTTCCTCTTACACATACTCTTCCTCTTACACATACTCTTCCTCTAACACATACTCTTCCTCTTACACATCCTCTTCCTCTTACACATACTCTTCCTCTTACACATACTCTTCCTCTACATACTCTTCCTCTTACACATCCTCTTCCTCTTACACATACTCTTCCTCTTACACATCCTCTTCCTATAACACATCCCTCTTCCTCTAACACATACTCTTCCTCTTACATCCTCTTCCTCTTACACATCCTCTTCCTCTTACACATACTCTTCCTCTAACACATACTCTTCCTCTAACACATGCTCTTCCTCTTACACATCTCTTCCTCTTACACATCCTCTTCCTCTAACACATCCTCTTCCTCTTACACATCCTCTTCCTCTTACACATACTCTTCCTCTAACACATCCTCTTCCTCTAACACATCCTCTTCCTCTAACACATCCTCTTCCTCTAACACATCCTCTTCCTCTTACACATCCTCTTCCTCTTACACATACTCTTCCTCTTACACACACTCTTCCTCTTACACATCCTCTTCCTCTAACACATCCTCTTCCTCTAACACATCCTCTTCCTCTAACACATCCTCTTCCTCTAACACAAACTCTTCCTCTAACACACACTCTTCCTCTTACACATCTCTTCCTCTTACACATACTCTTCCTCTTATACATCCTCTTCCTCTAACACATACTCTTCCTCTTACACATACTCTTCCTCTAACACATACTCTTCCTCTTACACATACTCTTCCTCTAACATACTCTTCCTCTAACACACACTCTTCCTCTTACACATACTCTTCCTCTAACACACACTCTTCCTCTAACACATACTCTTCCTTTTACACATACTCTTCCTCTTACACATACTCTTCCTCTTACACATCTCTTCCTCTAACACATACTCTTCCTCTAACACATACTCTTCCTCTTACACATACTCTTCCTCTTACACATACTCTTCCTCTAACACATACTCTTCCTCTTACACATACTCTTCCTCTTAACACATACTCTTCCTCTAACACATACTCTTCCTCTTACACATACTCTTCCTCTTACATACTCTTCCTCTTACACATACTCTTCCTCTAACACATACTCTTCCTCTTACACATACTCTTCCTCTAACACATACTCTTCCTCTAACACATCCTCTTCCTCTTACACATACTCTTCCTCTAACACATACTCTTCCTCTTACACATACTCTTCCTCTAACACATACTCTTCCTCTTACACATACTCTTCCTCTAACACACACTCTTCCTCTAACACATCCTCTTCCTCTTACACATACTCTTCCTCTTACACATACTCTTCCTCTTACACACTCTTCCTCTTACACATACTCTTCCTCTTACACATACTCTTCCTCTTACACACTCTTCCTCTTACACATACTCTTCCTCTTAACACATACTCTTCCTCTAACATACTCTTCCTCTTACACATACTCTTCCTCTTACATACTCTTCCTCTTACACATACTCTTCCTCTTACACATACTCTTCCTCTAACACATACTCTTCCTCTAACACATACTCTTCCTCTTACACACTCTTCCTCTTACACATACTCTTCCTCTTATACTCTTCCTCTTACACATCCTCTTCCTCTTACACATCCTCTTCCTCTTACATACTCTTCCTCTAACACATACTCTTCCTCTAACACATCCTCTTCCTCTTACACATCCTCTTCCTCTAACACATACTCTTCCTCTTACACATAACACATACTCTTCCTCTTACACATACTCTTCCTCTTACACATACTCTTCCTCTTACACATACTCTTCCTCTTACACATACTCTTCCTCTAACACATACTCTTCCTCTTACACATACTCTTCCTCTAACACACACTCTTCCTCTAACACATCCTCTTCCTCTTACACATACTCTTCCTCTTACACATACTCTTCCTCTAACACATACTCTTCCTCTTACACATACTCTTCCTCTTACACATACTCTTCCTCTTACACATACTCTTCCTCTACACATACTCTTCCTCTTACACATACTCTTCCTCTTACACATACTCTTCCTCTAACACATACTCTTCCTCTTACACATACTCTTCCTCTACACATACTCTTCCTCTTACACATACTCTTCCTCTTACACATACTCTTCCTCTTACACATACTTCCTCTCTTACACATACTCTTCCTCTTACATACTCTTCCTCTTACACATACTCTTCCTCATACTCTTCCTCTAACACATCCTCTTCCTCTTACACATACTCTTCCTCTAACACATACTCTTCCTCTTACACATACTCTTCCTCTTACACATACTCTTCCTCTTACACATACTCTTCCTCTAACACATACTCTTCCTCTTACACATACTCTTCCTCTTACACATACTCTTCCTCTAACACATACTCTTCCTCTAACACATACTCTTCCTCTTACACATACTCTTCCTCTACATATCTTCCTCTTACACATACTCTTCCTCTTAACACATACTCTTCCTCTTACACATACTCTTCCTCTTACACATACTCTTCCTCTAACACATACTCTTCCTCTTACATACTCTTCCTCTAACACATACTCTTCCTCTTACACATACTCTTCCTCTTACACATACTCTTCCTCTAACACATACTCTTCCTCTTACACACTCTTCCTCTTACACATACTCTTCCTCTTACACATACTCTTCCTCTTACACACTCTTCCTCTTACACATACTCTTCCTCTAACACATACTCTTCCTCTAACACATACTCTTCCTCTTACACATACTCTTCCTCTTACACATACTCTTCCTCTCTTCCTCTTACATACTCTTCCTCTTACATACTCTTCCTCTTACACATACTCTTCCTCTACACATACTCTTCCTCTAACACATACTCTTCCTCTTACATACTCTTCCTCTTACACATACTCTTCCTCTAACACATACTCTTCCTCTAACACATACTCTTCCTCTTACACATACTCTTCCTCTTATACTCTTCCTCTACACATACTCTTCCTCTAACACATACTCTTCCTCTTACACATACTCTTCCTCTAACACATACTCTTCCTCTAACACATACTCTTCCTCTTACACATACTCTTCCTCTTACACATACTCTTCCTCTTACATACTCTTCCTCTTACACATACTCTTCCTCTTACACACTCTTCCTCTTACATACTCTTCCTCTTACACATACTCTTCCTCTTACACATACTCTTCCTCTTACACATACTCTTCCTCTACACATACTCTTCCTCTAACACATACTCTTCCTCTTACACATACTCTTCCTCTTACATACTCTTCCTCTTACATACTCTTCCTCTTACACATACTCTTCCTCTTACACACTCTTCCTCTAACACATACTCTTCCTCTAACACATACTCTTCCTCTTACACATACTCTTCCTCTTAACACATACTCTTCCTCTTACATACTCTTCCTCTTACACATACTCTTCCTCTAACACATACTCTTCCTCTAACACATACTCTTCCTCTAACACATACTCTTCCTCTTACACATACTCTTCCTCTTACATACTCTTCCTCTAACACATACTCTTCCTCTAACACATACTCTTCCTCTAACACATACTCTTCCTCTTACACATCCTCTTCCTCTTACACATACTCTTCCTCTTACACATACTCTTCCTCTTACACATACTCTTCCTCTAACACATACTCTTCCTCTTAACACATACTCTTCCTCTTACACATACTCTTCCTCTTACACATACTCTTCCTCTTACACATACTCTTCCTCTTACATACTCTTCCTCTAACACATACTCTTCCTCTTACACATACTCTTCCTCTTACACATACTCTTCCTCTTACATACTCTTCCTCTTACATACTCTTCCTCTTAACACATACTCTTCCTCTAACATACTCTTCCTCTTACACATACTCTTCCTCTTACACATACTCTTCCTCTTACACATACTCTTCCTCTTACACATACTCTTCCTCTAACACATACTCTTCCTCTTACACATACTCTTCCTCTAACACATACTCTTCCTCTACACATACTCTTCCTCTTAACACATACTCTTCCTCTTACACATACTCTTCCTCTTACACATACTCTTCCTCTAACATACTCTTCCTCTAACACATACTCTTCCTCTTAACACTCTTCCTCTAACACATCCTCTTCCTCTTACACATCCTCTTCCTCTAACACATACTCATCCTCTTACACATACTCTTCCTCTTACACATACTCTTTCTCTTACATACTCTTCCTCTTACACATACTCTTCCTATAACACATACTCTTCCTCTTACACATACTCTTCCTCTAACACATACTCTTCCTCTTACACATACTCTTCCTCTTACACATACTCTTCCTCTAACACACTCTTCCTCTCTTACATACTCTTCCTCTTACACATACTCTTCCTCTTACACACTCTTCCTCTACACATACTCTTCCTCTACACATACTCTTCCTCTTACACATACTCTTCCTCTTACACATACTCTTCCTCTAACACATACTCTTCCTCTTACATACTCTTCCTCTAACACATACTCTTCCTCTAACACATACTCTTCCTCTTACACATACTCTTCCTCTTACACATACTCTTCCTCTTACATACTCTTCCTCTTACACATACTCTTCCTCTTACACATACTCTTCCTCTAACACATACTCTTCCTCTACACATACTCTTCCTCTAACACATACTCTTCCTCTAACACATACTCTTCCTCTACTCTTCCTCTTACATACTCTTCCTCTAACACATACTCTTCCTCTAACACATACTCTTCCTCTTACACATCCTCTTCCTCTTACACATACTCTTCCTCTAACACATACTCTTCCTCTAACATACTCTTCCTCTTACACATACTCTTCCTCTAACACATACTCTTCCTCTTACATACTCTTCCTCTAACACATACTCTTCCTCTTACACATACTCTTCCTCTAACACATCCTCTTCCTCTTACACATACTCTTCCTCTTACATACTCTTCCTCTAACACATACTCTTCCTCTTACACATACTCTTCCTCTTACACATACTCTTCCTCTTACATACTCTTCCTCTTAACACATACTCTTCCTCTTACACATACTCTTCCTCTTACATACTCTTCCTCTAACACATACTCTTCCTCTTACACATACTCTTCCTCTAACACATACTCTTCCTCTAACATACTCTTCCTCTTACATTTCCTCTAACACATACTCTTCCTCTTACACATACTCTTCCTCTTACACATACTCTTCCTCCTAACACATACTCTTCCTCTAACACATACTCTTCCTCTTACACATACTCTTCCTCTTACATACTCTTCCTCTAACACATCCTCTTCCTCTTAACACATACTCTTCCTCTTACACATACTCTTCCTCTTACATCCTCTTCCTCTTTACTCTTCCTCTTACACATACTCTTCCTCTTAACACACACTCTTCCTCTTACATACTCTTCCTCTTACATCCTCTTCCTCTAACACATACTCTTCTCTTACACATACTCTTCCTCTTACACACTCTTCCTCTTACACATACTCTTCCTCTAACACATCTCTTCCTCTTACACATACTCTTCCTCTTACACATACTCTTCCTCTTACACATACTCTTCCTCTTAACACATACTCTTCCTCTTACACATACTCTTCCTCTTACACATACTCTTCCTCTAACACATACTCTTCCTCTTACATACTCTTCCTCTTAACACATACTCTTCCTCTAACACATACTCTTCCTCTACACACACTCTTCCTCTTACATACTCTTCCTCTTACACATCCTCTTCCTCTAACACATACTCTTCCTCTAACACATACTCTTCCTCTTACACATACTCTTCCTCTTAACACATACTCTTCCTCTTACACATACTCTTCCTCTTACACATACTCTTCCTCTTACACATACTCTTCCTCTACACATACTCTTCCTCTTACACATCCTCTTCCTCTTACACATACTCTTCCTCTTACACATACTCTTCCTCTTACATACTCTTCCTCTTACACATACTCTTCCTCTAACACATCCTCTTCCTCTTACACATACTCTTCCTCTTACACACTCTTCCTCTAACACATACTCTTCCTCTTACATCCTCTTCCTCTTAACACATCCTCTTCCTCTTACACATACTCTTCCTCTTACACATACTCTTCCTCTTACACATACTCTTCCTCTAACACATCCTCTTCCTCTAACACATACTCTTCCTCTTTACACATACTCTTCCTCTTACACATACTCTTCCTCTAACACATACTCTTCCTCTACACATCTTCTCTTATATAACTCTTACACATACTCTTCCTCTTACACATACTTCTTCCTCTAACACATACTCTTCCTCTAACATACTCTTCCTCTACACATACTCTTCCTTACACATACTCTTCCTCTAACATCCTCTATACTCTTCCTCTCTAACACATCCTCTCTCTTCCTCTTACATACTCTTCCTCTAACACATACTCTTCCTCTCTACTCTTCCTCTTACACATCTCTTCCTCTTACACATACTCTTCCTCTCTTCCTCTTCCTCTTACACATCTCTTCCTCCTCTTACACATACTCTTCCTCTAACATCCTCTTCCATACTCTTCCTCTTAACACATACTCTTCCTCTAACACATACTCTTCTCTTCCTCTAACACATACTCTTCCTCTATACATACTCTTCCTCTTACACATATCTTCTATCTCTCTTCCATACTCTTACCTCTTCACATGACTCTTCCTCTTACACATACTCTTCCTCTTACACATACTCTTCCTCTTACACATCCTCTTCCTCTACACTACTTCTCTTTCCTCTCTAACACATACTCTTCCTCTTACACATACTCTTCCTCTTACAACATCCTCTTCCTCTAACACATACTCTTCCTCTTACACTCTTCCTCTTTACATCCTCTTCTCTAACACACTCTCCTCTTCCTCTTACACATACTCTTCCTCTTAACACATACTCTTCCTCTAACACATACTCTTCCCTCTTATACTCTTCCTCTTACATACTCTTCTTCCTCTTACACATACTCTTCCTCTTACACATACTCTTCCTCTAACATACTCTTTCCTCTAACACATACTCTTCCTCTTATACTCTTCTCTTCTCTTACACATACTCTTCCTCTCTTACATACTCTTCCTCTACACACATCCTCTTCCTCTAACACATCCTCTCTACATACTCTTCCTCTAACACATACTCTTCCTCTTACACATACTCTTCCTCTTACATACTCTTCCTCTTATACACTCTTCCTCTAACACATACTCTTCCTCTTACACATACTCTTCCTCTTAACACATACTCTTCCTCTTACTTCCTCTACACATCCTCTTCCTCTTAACTCTTACTCTTCCTCTTACATCCTCTTCTCTTACACATCTCTTCCTCTTACACATACTCTTCCTCTAACACTTCTTCTTCCTCTTACCTACATACTCTTCCTCTTACACATACTCTTCCTCTATACACACTCTTCCACTCTTACTCTCACTCTTCCTCTAACATACTCTTCCTCTTACATACTCTTCCTCTAACACACATCCTCTTCCTCTAACACATACTCTTCCTCTTACATACTCTTCCTTCACACTCTTCCTCTTACACATACTCTTCCTCTTTTTTCTCTTCCTCTCACACTCTTCCTCTTATACTTTTTCTTCCTCTTACACATACTCTTCCTCTAACACACTCTTCCATACTTACACCTCTTACACATACTCTTTCCTCATCTTATCCTCTTGTGTAAATCTATTAATCCTCAATGTTGCACCTCTTCCTCTTACACATACTCTTCCTCTTACACATAATGACAATGTGTTTTTTATACTCTTCAACAATAAAATCTCTTCCTCTTACACTCTTATCTCTCTTCCTTTACTCTTTTTTACTCTTACTCTAACATCTATACTCTCTTTCTTACATACTCTGTACCACATACAGAAGTCCTCTAACACATCCTCTAATTGGTCATCTCTTCTACAACTCTCCTGTCTTATACATGGTACACACCCCATACTGCTACACCTCTTCCTCTTAATACTCATGGTCCAGCCATGCTCTCTTACACTCCTGATACTCTTCACTCCACACACACACACACACACACACACACACACACACACACACACACACACACACACACACACATACACACACACACACACACACACACACACACTTCACATCCTCTTGTACTCTTACACATACTTTTCCATAATAATGACTAAAAACTCTTCCTCCACCACTTATTTTATCTATTGCATACTCAACTCTAAATACTCTTCCTCTTACATATCTTCCTCTTAACACTGATGACTCTTGGCATACAGCTTACACTCTTCCTCCTCTATCTTCCTCTTACACATACTCGACCTTCAACATAATCTTATACTTGGCACTATACATCCTCTTCCTCTAACACACTTCCTCTTCACATACTCTTCCTCTTACACATCCTCTTCTTCCTAAGCTCAGATTGTTTCCTCTCTCAACTTTCTCTTCACAATATCCCACACATTCTTCCTCTGTGTCAGGCCTTGAATTGAGACATACCTCTATTACAACCATTGATCTTGGTTTTTACATACTCGTTCCTGTGTAAACAATACTCTTCCTCATACTTTTCCTTGTCTCATTTTCCTTCAGACATATGCACTTTATACACATACTCCTCTACACTTTTCCATCTTAGACTAGCTCTTATTCATACAATAAAATAAATAAATAATAACACATCACTGATTTCACTTGATAAATTTTACTCTTCTGGTTTTTTCTCCCCAGTACTTCCTTATTCATTTCATGATCTTATCCTATGTAAATATTTAGAAACACTCTGCTTATCTTACATACTCTTCCTTCCTCTTCCTACAAATTTTTCCTCTTACTCTTCCTCTACTTTACTCTTAGCCCTCCATACTTCTGCGCTTACATGTTCTCTAAACACACTCCCTGTTATCGTTACTGGAACTCCTTTCTTACACACACTCTTCCATACACACCTCTTCTAACACCTGTGCATCGAATTTTACATTCTTCCTCTACACACACACACACTGACACTTGATCACACACTCACACACACACAAACTACAGGTCATTGTCAACTCAATAATACTCTTCCTCTATACTTTTCTTACATCTACACACCTATTTACCTTTAATTTCACTCTTTATAACTCACTCTATACAGTTAATTCTTACTTCTATACAGCTCTTCCTCTTACACACACTCACACTTCACCTAACACTCTCACATCTCTCACCTACTGTTCACACTCATCACCACATACTCAAATAACACCTCATACTCTTGCTCTCATATGAGCTCTCGCGTTTCATCTACCTCATCAACACCTCTAGACACACGATCTCTCACACACTCCTCCTCCTCACACTCTCACACACTTCCTAACACATCCTCTTCCTCTAACTTGATTCTTCCTCTTACAGTAATAAACACACCATTCCACACCATACTCTTCCTCTATGTCACTGTGTATACTCATTACTATTCTTTCTAACACATACTCTTCATCTATACACAACACACTTCACACACACACACTTCACACACTCTTGTCTATCACACTCTTCCTCCTCATATTACTCACTCTGCTACTCTTCCTCTGTTACATTTGTCCCTCACACATACTCACTCTACCACACACACTCACATCTACTGGACTTCATTTACTTCCTACACTCCTCTCACACTCTCAATCCACTTCACTCTCACACTCTTCCTTACATTTCATACATACTTATCTCTCTTAGCATTATATATTCACTCTATACATTTATACATATCTTTTACACATATTTTACTCTTACACATACTCTTACTCTTACTTACTTATCACTACATACTCTTTGTACATACTTCATATGCACTTACACACATCTTCTTTCTCACTCTACATACTTCATCTTACTTCTCTTACTCTAATACATACTCTACATATACTTTCCTCTATCACTCTTCTCTTACACACTCCTATCCTACACTCTTACACATTTCCTCTACACACACTCTTCTCACACTACTTCCTCTAACATTTACTCTGTCCTCTTACACATCTCACTCACACATCCTCATTTACTCATCACATTTACTACTCCTCACTTACTCTTCTACTCCACATCTCTCCTCTAACACATCCTCTTCCTACTTACACATTAACTCTTATGTTCATACTCTTCCTCTTACATACTCTTCCTCTTTGCTCTTTATCATCACTCACTCACACATACTCCTCACACTCTCACAAACACTCTTCACTATATCTCTTACATACTCTACTCCTCTCATACCACTCCACATTTTTCATCATTTATTACACATTCTTTATACATATCTTCCTTTATACTCACACACACTCCTCCTCCTCCTCATACTGCACCTAACACTTACCATCACTTACTCACATTCTGAATTTTTCTCCTCCTACTTACGATTTACATTCACATACATACTCTTACTCACCTCTTACACTTACTTATATTACTTACTTACTTACTCCTACATACTTACTTACACACACTCACAAATTCATCAAACTCCTCTCACTCCTCTTACTTGATTGCCCACTCACTCACTCACATACACTCCGTCCTCAGATCTTGGCTTCTCAACCATTTGAAATGCTTGGGCCTCAGAATCAACGTGGCAAAGAGCTCATTGTCTCCCACACAGAACATTTCGTTTCTGGGAGCAGTATTGGACTCACTGCAGATGATCGCGCGACTGACGTCACAGCGCGCTCTCTGTTCAGAACCGAGTGGTTTCTCAGGTCCAGTGCACTCACTCCTCTCAAACACTTTCAGAGGATGTTGGGTTGTGTGTGTGTGTGTGTGTGTGTGTGTGTCTGGAGGCAGGTTGAAGAGACTTGAGTTATTTCTTAAGTCAAGCGCTCAGAAGCTCTCGGCGGATCAGCAGCTGCAGGATCGTCAGGAGAACCTGCACTATCGCTTCCGTGCCTGTGAGTCTCACAGACACACACTGACCCTGTGAGTCTCTCACACACACACACACTGACCCTGTGAGTCTCACACAGATGCACACACACACACACACACACACACACACACACACACTGACCCTGAGTCTCACACACACACACACACACACACACACACACACACACACACACACACACATGTTGTGTTTCCATATTTACATTAGGAGGACATTCCATAAGCGTAATGCACTGCACAAACCGTATTTTCTATCACACTGACCCTGCCCTGAGTCTCACACATCACACACACACACACACACACACACACACACACACACTGACCCTGTAGGTCTCACACACACACACACACTGACCCTGTGAGTCTCCACACACACACACACGACCCTGTGGAGTCTCACTGAACACACACCACTGACCCTGTTGAGTCTCCTCACAAACAATGCTCAATGCCTAACACACACACACACACACACACACACACACACACACACACACACACACACAGTTTACTTTCACACACACTGACCTGGTCTCAATGTTACCCAGGTTATAGAGAGGATCAGGAGAGCAAGTGTGCTGTGCTTTTAATAAGTTGGAGAAATCAACCATGGTTCTCACTGCTAAGTCTCACACACACACACACACACACACACACACACACACTGACCCTGTGAGTCTCACACACACACACACACACTGAGGCGCTTCATGTCTGGCCCATCAGCGGGTACATGAGAACACACACACACACACACACACACACACACACACACACACACACACACACACACACACACACACACACACACACACACACACACATCACAGGAGACATGCTGCATTTTTGCTTTAAAAAACATCATGAGTGTGATTTATAAGATATTTTCCTCATGGGGACCAAATGTCCCACAAGGACAAAATTTTGGATATCCATCTTTGTGGGGACATTTTGTCCCCATGCCGTGAGATCCTCCACACACTCACACACCTCGCCCCCTGTGAGTCTCCACACACACACACACACACACACACACACACACACACACACACACACACTGACCTGTGAGTCTCACACACACACACACACTGACCCTGTAGTCTCACACACACACACCACCCCAAGCCTGTGAGCGCCTCTTGTCTGACACACACACACGATTCTAAAGTCACACACACACACAAGGCATGGATACGTACCTAAAGGTCTTTCAACTCCGTTCAGAGCACAGGTCATCTCACTTTCAGCACTTTCTTCATCGCTAGATGAGGAGGATGCTAATTTGCTCTGTCCTGTCGGAGCGCTGAGAGTTTACATAGAGCGTTCTGCTGTTTTCAGGCACTCTGAACAGCTCTTTGTGTGCGGTTTCAAAGCAGACCTTGTCACGTTGGATAGTGGATGCTATCTCACTGGCTTATGAGTCTAAAGATCTCAGCTGCCCTATAGGCGTCAAAGCCCATTCGACTAGAGGCATGGCCTACCTGCATTTCTCTAATGATATCTGTGCGGCGGCAGGCTGGGCCTCACCGTGCACTTTTATCAGGTTTTACAATTTAGAGGTTCCTGCC
>CM040928.1:40396752-40401752 GCA_023029165.1 Gobiocypris rarus
GGACACATGAAGAGAGACACACACAGTGTGAACTCATGATCCGGCTCTGTTTCACACAATCACTCTGAAATTATAGATGAGTTATACACACATAAACAAAGGCCTTTGTCAGCTGACATGAGGACAGCTGCAGTACGGTGGCCTGCTGGTGTTTCTCAGAGCGATGAGGCCGGTGCAGGTCTGCCAGTGATGTGCTGTCCGAGCTCGGGAGTGGCCCTCAGGTGAGTGTGAGTGTAGGGTAAGTAGTTAGCCTACACACACACACACACACACACACACACACACACACACACACACACACACACACACACACACACACACACACACACACACACACACACACACACACACACACACACACACACACACACACACACACACACACACACACACACACACTCACACACACACACTCACACATGTTGTGTTTCCATGTTTTATGGGGACATTCCACAGGCGTAATGCATTTTATACTGTACAAACCGTATTTTCTATCCCCCTACACTGCCCCTAAACCTACCCATCACACACACACACACACACACACACACACACACACACACACACACACACACACTCACACACACACACACACACACACACACACACACACACACACACACACACACTACCCATCACAGGAGACATGCTGCATTTTTACTTTTTCAAAAAACATCACTTGGTGTGATTTATAAGATGTTTTCCTCATGGGGACCAAAAAAATGTCCCCACAAGGACAAAAATTTGGATATTGCAATCTTTGTGGGGACATTTTGTCCCCATACCGTAGGGATTACCAGTCCACACACACACACACACACACACACACACACACACACTCACACACACACACAGACACACACACACACACACACACACACACACACACACACACACACACAGACACACACACACACACACACTCACACTCACACACACACACACACACACACACACACTCTCTCTCACACACACAAACACTATTGGTCCGCTGGTTAGGCCAGTTATCCAATCACACCCTCGGCTGAGGGATTTATTCAGTGTCACATGTTTTCCTATGGGATGAAATATACACCCATCAGGCATAACATTATGACTTCTAATATTGTGTTCAGTAAATGTGTTTCTGTCTTCCTATCGGATAAACAGAAGATCCTCAGTCAAGCGCACACGTTTGTCTCCACATGTTTAGAGTTCATGCGCATCTTTCTGTGTCTATCCAGTGCTTTTTATGAGATATCCCATAATGTACATCCAAATATCTGGATGGGAATATAGATATTGTGCAAAGGTCAACATTTAGCTTGTCTTTACTTTAGGATACTGAAGAAAACCCACTGCCATTAAAAGTGCAAGAGTGACTTTTTATTTCTGTTTATTTTCCCAAAAAGAGGAAGAGCGGAGAGAGTAAAGAGGGACCATCCTTTCATGTGTGCAAACTCTCCCTCCATCTGAAGAAGGCTGGCCCTTTAAGAGCTGGAGCGGGATGATGGAGGACAAGATGGAGGCGGGATGTGTGGAGTCCAGAGGTTTAGCATATGTAAAGAGTAAAGCACAATAGACGGGTGGGGTGGGGGAGGACAGCTCCCAGATCAGCATCTCCCGGCTTTAGCGTGTGTGAGGGCCAGAGATGCGCTGTCAGTGGGATTAGGTGGAACTCATGCCCAGAACCTCGAAGAGACATGTTGGGTGTTGCATACAAAGCCCCCACACTGTGTTCTGAGCAGGTCCAGAGCCGCTGATCGCCCAGTGCAGTGGCTGAAGCTCATCCCACAGGAACGAGCCGTGTGTGTGTGCAGTCTTTGTCCGCCTTTGTTGTGTTTGTGCGCCCCGCCCCCGGTGCCGGTTAACAGGTGCTGTTCCTCCAGAGGTTCCCCGGCACAGATGGCTATTGTTATGGTGCGCAGTAACCGCCTCTCTCTCTCTCTCTCCCTCTCTCTCTCGCTCTCTCTCTCTCTCTCTCTCTCTCTCTCTCTCTCTCTCTCTCTCTCTCTCGTCCTGTCTCCCAGCTGCTGCTTCCTGCTAAAGCGAAGTTATCCCTGATCCCGCTCAGCGTCCCTCCTCCTCCCTCTCTTCCCTCCCCCATCTGATCTCCCTCCGCACCTCCTGCGCTCCTCACTCGGCAGATCCTCTCTCTCCTCGGGCTCGGACTCGGACTCGCTTCGCTCACACGCGCGGTTCGGTTCTGATCGGTTCGGTTCGGATCGGTTCTTCTGCAGGATCGGACACAAAGACAGGATTAGCGCTTGATCGCAGAGGAGGAGCGAGTGGAAGAAGGGAATCGCTTGACATCCAGGCAAGTGTGTTGATCGTCCGCCATGTACCGATGCTGGCGACCCGGTCTGGATCGGCGCAGATCCGGCGGCTGTGATCCGCTTCGGTAACGGCTGTGCTGGCGGTGTTCTGAAATGGCTGTGCTAGCACTAGCAGAGGCTTAGCAAACACTGTGGATAGATGAAGGTGACAGTGTGTGTGTGTGTGTGTGTGTGTGTGTGGAGCAGATGTGTGTGAGAAAAGCCATTTTGCTCCATCAGTTGTTGTTGTGCTGGTGTTTCCGTGAACACCGGGTTTACGGTTATTGCGTTCCCTCGTGAGATCCAGCTGTCAGATGATCGATCACTGGGAGATTGTCTTCTCATACTCTGTTTATGAACACACTCTCTGTGCATTCAGTGTTTATCTGTTAACAATAGTGTGCATGTTTGATCAAATCAGTGTGATTATTATGCATTATACACACATGTTGCACACATTACATCCCTCATATACAGCCGGCTGTGATTGCATCCCGAGAGGCCTTGAGTGCCTGTGTTCGACTGGGCCAGCACAGGTCGCGCGGTGTGTGTGCTGACCGGCAGGGGGCGCACCTGCTCTCCTCCAATCACAGCCGGGATCACTTCATACATGTGCTCCCGGAACATGGCATGGCTATAGGAGTTTCCCAGTGGATTTGATTGTTATGAATTTTGAAGTGTACATCGGCGGAGCTAAACAGACTACAGATGCCATGTCATATCACGGTTATCAGTATTATCATGCTATTGCTCAAATGTGCTGGAAATAAACATACTTTTAGCAGCGCTGCACGCTTTTTACATTATAATAACACAATTAACCAATCAGCTGGGCTAACATATGCATCGTTATTGATACTGTTCCCACATGCGCGCGGACGCACACACACACACACACACAAACACACACACACACACACACACACACACACACACACACACACACACACACGTGTTAATGCTGACGGTGAGGAATTACAGTTGAAACATCTCATAATGATCCTGGAACTGAGTAGCGTCCTGCTCAAGGTTCGGGATGAGTACCTAGCTCTTCCGATGTGTTGTCATGGATTCGGACTCGCGCTGGGATTGGTGTAAGCGCTGTCCTGGTCACTGTGTTTGCAGTGTGTGATCGCTGAGCACTAGATCTGATGTGCTGAACCCAACCTCTCTCTCACTGGGTCTCCAGCGCTAGTTACGTACGTGGTGTGAGAGTGTGTGTGTGTGAGAGTAAGAGTGAGTGTGTGTGTGTGTGTGAGAGTAAGAGTGAGTGAGTGTGTGTGTGTGTGTGTGTGTGTGTGTGTGTGACAAGTAAGAGTAAGTGTGTGAGAGTAAGAGGAGTGGAGTGTGTGTGTGTGTGTGTGTGTGTGTGTGTGTGTGTGTGATGGGTAGGTTTAGGGGCAGGGCAGTGTGTGTGTGTGTGTGTGTGTGTGTGTGTGTGTGTGTGTGTGTGTGTGTGAGAGTAAGAGTGAGTGAGAGTGAGAGTGTGAGTGTGAGTGTGTGTGTGTGTGTGTGTGTGTGTGTGTGTGTGTGTGTGATTGTGTGTGTGTGTGTGTGTGTGTGTGTGTGTTTGTGTGGACTGGTAATCCCCCTACGGTATGGGGACAAAATGTCCCCACAAAGATAATATCCAAATTTTTGTCCTTGTGGGGACATTTTTTGGTCCCCATGAGGAAAACATCTTATAAATCACACTAAGTGATGTTTTTTGAAAAAGTAAAAATGCAGCATGTCTCCTGTGATGGGTAGGTTTAGGGGCAGGGGCAGTGTAGGGGGATAGAAAATACGGTTTGTACAGTATAAAATGCATTACGCCTATGGAATGTACCCATAAAACATGGAAACACAACATGTGTGTGTGTGTATGTGTGTGTGTGTGTGTGTGTGTGTGTGTGTGTGTGTGAGTGTGTGCAGTTTTCGTGTGTTTCTTCCTGGTTTGAGGAATCCTTCAGTTGTCATTGTGGGAGATGACGTCTTGGCCGCTCCATCCAATCAGAGACGGCCTCCTCCTTCAGAAGCCGGATCTTCCTCCCAATCGGAGGCTGGAGGTTTAGCTTCACACACACTTCAGACTTTGGTCTCTGAGAAACCTGTTCTCTGTGGCCGTGTGTTTGCCTTGGGTCATGTGATCGCGGCGGCCCGTGTGTGAGCGGTTCCGTGTGTGAGCGGTTCCGTGTGTGAGCGTGTGGTGTTTCTCATGTGTAGCGATGGCAGCTCTTCTCAGTTGGGCACCGGTGAGACATTAAAAATACACTATGCAGCTCCTCCGTCCGCTAGAGGGCGCTGTTCAAAACAAATGACATCAAGCTGAGCGCAGAATCTTGGGACATGTGAGGCCTGTTGCATGAAGCTAGCTGAACAAACTCTGAGTTTAGAGTTGACAAATCCAGATCAATCCAACCTGGTTTAGATCAAGTTCAACGGTTTCTCAAAGCTTGGGATAAACTTTCTCTGTCAGCTCGGGTTTAATCCAGAGTGTGTGATTAACACTGAAGCGCGTGCAGCTGAGAGTGTGACACTTCTGAAGACTGAGAGATCGTTTGGAAAATTATCATGCAATTAAATGCGTTTACAAAGCAGGAATAAACACTTCTGAAAGAATATCTGATATCAGTGCATGATGGGAATCACAGAAATATGCCTAATTATTATAGCTTCACAAAGAAAATAATCAGTAGATCCGTGAACCTGCTCGTCACACCGGTG
>CM040928.1:40409252-40449252 GCA_023029165.1 Gobiocypris rarus
GGGGGTGCGGGGTTGCTCGCTCTCTGTCCATGTCAGTGTATTTGAATGGCTTATGCGGATACACAACAGTTTCACT
Source organism: Gobiocypris rarus (assembly GCA_023029165.1). NCBI lineage: Eukaryota > Metazoa > Chordata > Actinopteri > Cypriniformes > Gobionidae > Gobiocypris > Gobiocypris rarus. Next base: position 40,409,329 of record CM040928.1, read on the forward strand.
CTATACAGATGTCTGCAGCAAGTTTTGGTGAACAGCATAGTGTGCATTGATTATTAAGTCAACCATATTTACAGGATCGTTTTGTTTTGGAGAGTGATAGAGATGCAACATCATTAACATTAATGTTATTCTTGTATTTAGCCCTCGGGTGTTCCTTAATAATGGTAACACTCGTACTCACTGATGGTCAAATGTCAAATACACTGTAACTATTTTTCAATTAAATAAATGTTCTATAGTTCAATAATATTTATTGAATATTTTGAGGAGATCTTTTGGTACTTAATTTGGGCAATAATTGTTTTCAATTAATGACCACTTAAAATATTTTTCTTCTAATATATATATATATATATATATATATATATATATATATATATATATATATGTATGTCTATGTCTAGTTGCTCAAAAAAGTATTGCAGTTTTGCATTTTAATAAATATTTAGATATGATCAAACAGTAGATTTCCTTAAATATGACATTTTAAAAAGTAAATAACTTGAATCCTAATATTTTTAATGATACTTATATAAGCACACACAAGTGAATATTAATGAATGCAAGCAGATATAATTTGACCCAAGAAATGTTTAAAATAGTGCTAAGACAAACATATGTTTCCTTATATGTACAGTAGGCTATATATGAGGAGCTCTTTTCCAAAACGCTATAAATCCATTTTAATAGTTTTCATGAAAAGATCATTTTTTTACCTTCACCCATACATTTTGTTAATATTCGATTTATCCTGTTAAAATGGTCTATTGGCTCAGTCTGAACATGTTAAACAATGATTGTTAAATGAAACAACAATATTGTTGATTATAAATTCAAAGTCATTATTTTTTTGTTTCAAAACGCTACAAATCCATCCTTTTTTTATATTTAGTTGGTTTATGTCTGTAAAAGCAACAACAAAAACAACAACGCAACTCATGTCGCCTCTGGCTTGGCTTGCTCAGTTGGGGAAAAAAACAATTTTTCAAAATGTATTTCAAAATAAATCTAATTATTAAACTAAATTAACCATATAGACCAAATTACTGATCTAAAGCCCACATTGTTACTGTATGATAATCAAAATATATTCTGTTGCATTATTTTTCTGTTTAACACTGTGAAGCTGCTTTGAAACAATCTGCATTGTTAAAAGCACTATATAAATAAAGCTGACTTGACTTGACTTGACTTGACATTAAGCATATAACATCAGGGGTCAAAACGATTGCGATTACAACCGTAATCGGGGGGTTGGGTGTCGAGATTGCGGTAAGTGCGTTCAAGGCGATGCGGCGGGAATTTGTTCCGGGGAAACACATTTTGTCGTCCGGGAAAGCACTCTTCAAAGGGGCAGGGGATTGAGACGGGACGCGAGGATATATCGCGTTTAGGCTAAAAAAAGGCTTGGCGCTTATAGCGGTTTGGAAAGAAACTGCATCTTGCAGTGCATTTAAACAAGGAAATATAACGATTTGGCATTTAAGATTGATGGAGCAGAGAATAGGTTCAGTACACAGCTCGATGGCATGACAAACTCATTTTATTTTAATTTGGCGTTTATCGCGTTTTGGAAAAGAGCTCTTCATATATGAACTGATTCTGAATCAAGATCGATATCGCCCCCCAATATTTTAAATAAATAAGAATTCAACACTTTACATACATCTGTTATTTAGTCTTAGTTATGTTTAGTTAGTAAAGTCTAACAGGCCTTTAGTCTCTTCAAGGAAGGGATACAGTTTATTATTAATTCAACAATAGTATCGGATTGGTATCGGGTGTCGACAGATACACAAAGCCCAGGCATCTGTATCGGTATCGGGAATGAAAAAGTCGGATCGGTGCACTCCTACCGGAAACCGGCCAAGCTCAGGCATCTTGTACGACATCTCGATTCTCTAATCGCACCGTGAGGACGAGAGGCGCGGGGAGCGGGGAGCGGGATCGGGGAGGATCGGGAGGCGGGGAGAGGGAGAGGGAGAGGGGATCGGGAGAGGGGAGAGGGGAGGGGAGAGGAGCGGGGAGCGGGAGAGGGGAGAGGGGATCGGGGAGGGGAGGGGAGAGGGGATCGGGGAGGGGATCGGGAGAGGATCGGGAGGAGAGGGGATCGGGAGCGGGGAGGAGGAGAGGGGGAGGGGAGAGGGAGAGGAGGATCGAGGAGCGAGCGGGGCGCGTGGGCGGGCAGCGGGGAGGGATTGGGAGTGGAGCGGGATCGGGAGCGGGGAGCGCGAGCGGGATCGAGGCCGGAGAGGATCGGGAGGATCGTGGGCGGGGATCAGGCGAGGATCGTGGGCCAGCGGGAGCGGGAGAGGAGGCGGGGCGAGAGGAGGCGGGCGGAGGAGCGGAGGATCGGGAGCGAGGCGGTGGAGCGGGGATCGGGGAGAGGATCGGGAGCGGGGAGGGGCGGGAGCGGGGCGGGAGCGGGAGCGGGGATCGGGAGCGGGAGGGGAGCGGGAGCGGGAGCGGGGATCGGGAGCGGGGATCGGGAGGCGGGAGCGGGGAGCGGGGAGGATCGGGAGGCGGGAGCGGGGATCAGGGAGCGGGAGCGGGGATCGGGAGCGGGAGCGGGGAGGCGATCGGGAGCGGGGATCGGGAGAGGATCGGGAGGCGGGAGAGGATCGGGAGCGGGGATCGGGAGAGGATCGAGGGCGGGGGGGAGGGAGAGGGAGGAGGGGGGGAGGGGGGAGGGGAGGAGAGGGGGCGAGGGAGGCGGGGAGGGGAGAGGGGGGGGGGAGGAGGAGGGGAGAGGGGAGGGGGGGAGGGGGGAGGGGGAGGAGCGGACCAAATGTAGGCTATGTCAAATAACAACAACTGTAGGACAGTTCCAGAATTACATCAAAGCACAAGAAAATGAAAGAAACAACCTTTTAATAATATACAACAAATAAAAAGCAGTAATTAATTCATTGTTAATAATATCTGTAATATTAAATAAAATATGGATAAATGTGGTATTTTGTGGAGGTTGAAACTATTACAATATAAATAGTTATCTCTAATGTTCAAGATTCCCGATGTGCAAGCTAAATCCAGCGCTGTAGAGTCTTCATTAATGTACGACGCTTTAAAGATAAAGGGAGCAAGGATATTTCATTTCACTTGATTTAATTCCTCCGTCCTCACGTCTTTTCCTTGCGACCTTCCCTCGCATCCTGAAGGAGTGGAGTTAGGATGCGAGGAAGGGAAGCTAGGAACGGAAACGAGGATCACAAATAAGAATTGAGAAGCACCCGGCTTGTGCTGAGACACTTATGATTTATGGGGATTAAAAAAAAAGGAGTGGGTGGAATTTTGCCATTATAGGGTTGTTGTGTACACACACTGCCAACACACATTTATGTTCAAACACCTTATAAAAGGGAATTTTGCAAGTCTCCACAGGGTTTTCCAGACTGTTGCTGGTAGTTTGGCCCATTCCTCCATGCAGATCTCCTCTAGAGCAGGGATGTTTTGGGGCTGCCGCTGGGCAACTCCCTCCACAGATTTTCTATGGGGTTGAGATCTGGAGACTGGACCTTGAAATGCTTCTTGTGAAGCCCCTCCTTCAGTTGCCCGGGTGGTGTGTTTGGGATCATTGTCATGCTGAAAGACCCAGCCATGTTTCATCTTCAATGCACTTGCTGATGGAAGGAGGTTTTTACTCAATCTCACGATACATGGCCCCATTCATTCTTTCCTTTACACGGATCAGTCGTTCTGGTCCCTTTGCAGAAAAACAGCCCCAGAGCATGATGTCCCCCCCCATGATGTTGAGTTTTTACCAAAAGTTATATTTTGGTTTCACCTGACCATATGGCATTCTCCCAATCCTCTTCTGGATCATCCAAATGCTCTCTAGCAAACTTCAGACGAGCACGGACATGTACTGGCTTCAGCAGGGGGACACGTCTGGCACAGGCTCCTCTGATTGGCTGTAATTTCAGGCTCCGCCCACAGTCTCCTTTGATTGGCTGTGATTGGAGGCTCCGCCCACAGGCTCCTTTGATTGGCTGTGATTGGAGGCTCCGCCCACAGTCTCCTTTGATTGGCTGTGATTGGAGGCTCCGCCCACAGTCTCCTTTGATTGACTGTGATTTGAGGATGTGCCCACAGGCTCCTCTGATTGGCTGTGATTTGAGGCTCCGCCCACAGGCTCCTTTGATTGGCTGTGATTTGAGGTTCTGCCCACAGTCTCCTTTGATTGGCTGTGATTTGAGGATGTGCCCACAGGCTCCTCTGATTGGCTGTGATTTGAGGTTCTGCCCACAGGCTCCTTTGATTGGCTGTAATTTGAGGCTCCGCCCACAGGCTCCTCTGATTGGCTGTAATTTGAGGATGTGCCCACAGTCTCCTTTGATTGGCTGTGATTTTGTGATTGATCTGTGGGCTCTCTAACGATTTGTCTCTGGAATCTGGAGACGGTGTGTAAGACTGTGAATCCTGCACATGGAGATGTTTTTGTCTGTGTGTGTTTATTGAGACCCATATTTCAATCGGAGATCAATAGGTCGTGATCGTGAGATGAGTCTAGAGGAAAATGATATCACAGAGTTTGTGTCCAGGTTCAATATTTTGACATGGTGTGATCCGGGCAGAGACAAGGAGCAACTTGAGCTGAATGTCTTCCAGGACGAGCTCATAAAGGACAGATGGCTCTTGGTTCTCTGCTTTCAATCTCTCTCTCTCACACACACACACACACACACACACACACACACACACACACACACTCTCAGAGCTTATCCCATTCATCTGGGCATTGTGGACTGGCCGGTGCTGCACAGAGACTCTTTTCACAGTTGGAGCGGCAGCTGCAGCGCGAGAGACACACTGAGAGATCTGCCGTCTCAGGGCGAGAGAGAGACACACTGAGAGATCTGCCGTCTCAGGGCGAGAGAGAGACACACTGAGAGATGTGCCGTCTCAGGGCGAGAGAGAGACACACTGAGAGATGTGCCGTCTCAGGGCGAGAGAGAGACACACTGAGAGATGTGCCGTCTCAGGGCGAGAGAGAGACACACTGAGAGATGTGCCGTCTCAGGGCGAGAGAGAGACACACTGAGAGATGTGCCGTCTCAGGGCGAGAGAGAGACACACTGAGAGATGTGCCGTCTCAGGGCGAGAGAGAGACACAGCCATGAGAGCCTGAGGTTAGGAGGGGCGGAGCCTGTGAAGAGGAGGGGAGGGGCCTGAGTGATGTCACTAACTGCCGAGGTCAGGACCAGATGCTCCAGACAAAAGAGCATTTCTCAGGAAACCACACTGGGAAGCGTGGTAGTTGCCATTGTGTGTGTGTGTGTGTGTGTGAGACCTGGTCCAGTGAATGTACTGTGTGTGTGTGTGATCTAATGTTGCACGTTGTCATGGCTGTATATCAGTATAAATGTGTGTAGTAAGAACAGATCTGTACACACACAGTAAACACATCTGAACACACACAGTAAACACATCTGAACACACACATCTGAAAACACACAGTAAACACATCTGAACACACACATCTGAACACACACAGTAAACACATCTGAACACACACATCTGAACACACAGTAAACGCACACATCTGAACACACACATCTGAACACACACAGTAAACACATCTGAACACACACAGTAAACACATCTGAACACACAGTAAACACACACATCTGAACACACAGTAAACACACACATCTGAACACACAGTAAACACATCTGAACACACAGTAAACGCACACATCTGAACACACAGTAAACGCACACATCTGAACACACAGTAAATGCACACATCTGAACACACACAGTAAACACACAGATCTGAACACACACAGTAAACACATCTGAACACACACATCTGAACACACACAGTAAACACATCTGAACACACACATCTACACACACATCTGAACACACAGTAAACACACACATCTGAACACACACATCTGAACACACACATCTGAACACACAGTCAGTAAACACATCTGAACACACACATCTGAACACACACATCTGAACACACACAGTAAACACATCTGAACACACACATCTGAACACACACAGTAAACACACACATCTGAACACACACATCTGAACACACAGTAAACGCACACATCAGAACACACACAGTAAACACATCTGAACACACACATCTGAACACACACATCTGAACACACACAGTAAACACATCTGAACACACACATCTGAACACACACATCTGAACACACACATCTGAACACACACATCTGAACACACACATCTGAACACACACAGTTAACACACACATCTGAACACACACAGTGAACACACACATCTGAACACACAGTTAACACACACATCTGAACACACACATCTGAACACACACAGTGAACACACACATCTGAACACACACAGTGAACACACACATCTGAACACACACATCTGAACACACACAGTGAACACACACATCTGAACACACACAGTGAACACACACATCTGAACACACACATCTGAACACACACAGTTAACACACACATCTGAACACACACAGTGAACACACACATCTGAACACACACATCTGAACACACACAGTGAACACACACATCTGAACACACAGTGAACCAACACATCTGAACACACACATCTGAACACACACAGTGAACACACACATCTGAACACACAGTTAACACACACATCTGAACACACAGTTAACACACACATCTGAACACACACAGTGAACACACACATCTGAACACACACAGTGAACACACACATCTGAACACACAGTTAACACACACATCTGAACACACAGTTAACACACACATCTGAACACACACAGTGAACACACACAGTGAACACACACATCTGAACACACACATCTGAACACACACATCTGAACACACACAGTGAACACACACATCTGAACACACAGTTAACACACACATCTGAACACACACATTGAACACACACACACATCTGAACACACACATCTGAACACACACATCTGAACACACACAGTGAACACACACATCTGAACACACAGTAAACACACACATCTGAACACACACATCTGAACACACACAGTGAACACACACATCTGAACACACACATCTGAACACACACATCTGAACACAAACAGTGAACACACATATCTGAACACACACAGTGAACACACACATCTGAACACACAGTTAACACACACATCTGAACACACAGTTAACACACACAGTGAACACATCTGAACACACACAGTTAACACACACAGTTAACACACACATCTGAACACACACAGTTAACACACACATCTGAACACACACAGTTAACACACACATCTGAACACACACAGTGAACACACACAGTTAACACACACATCTGAACACACACAGTTAACACACACATCTGAACACACACAGTTAACACACACATCTGAACACACACTTGTTGCTAGATTGCTCACACCGTCTGTCAGCGTCTCCATCTCCACCAGGCTAGGGTAAAATAATAGAGGAATATACTTATGTATAATATGTGTGTAAATTCATTGTTAACGCCCACTGCTGTGATTGGCTGCTGTGAGACTCAGTGTAAACGCCCACTGCTGTGATTGGCTGCTGTGAGATTCATTGTTAACACACTGCTGTGATTGGCTGCTGTGAGACTCAGTGTGAACGCCCACTGCTGTGATTGGCTGCTGTGAGATTCATTGTTAACGCCCACTGCTGTGATTGGCCGCTCCACACACACCGCTCCACACACACACCGCTCCACACACACACATCACACACACGCTCCAGACACCGCTCCACACACACAGTCCACACACACATCTCCACACACACAGTCCACACACACCTCCACACACACACTGAACTCCACACCACACACACACACCGCTCCACACACACACCACTCCACACACACACCACTCCACACACACACCGCTCCACACACACATCCACACACACTCACACACACACTCCACGCTCCACACACACACACGCTCCACACACAGCTCCACACACACATCTCCACACACACACACGCGCTCACACACACACACGCTCTCCACACACACACACGCTCCACACACCACTCCACACACACACACCTCCACACACACCGCTCCACACACATCCACACACACACTCCACACACACACACCGCTCCACACACACACCGCTCCACACACAGTACACACCCTCCACACACGCTCCACACACACACTCCACACGCTCCACACACACACCACTCACACACATCACACACACACACACACGCTCCACACACACACCCACACACACTCCACACACACGCTCCACGCTCCACACACCACTCCACACACACACACCACTCCACACACGCTCCACACGCTCACACACACACTCCACACACGCTCCACACACACGCTCCACACACGCTCCACACACACACGCTCCACACACACACCGCTCCACACACACTCCACACACACCACACACACCGCTCCACACACACACTCACGCTCCTGCTCACACACTCCACACGCTCCACACACACTGCTCCACACACACACCGCTCCACACACACACCGCTCCACACACACCGCTCCACACACACCGCTCCACACACACACCGCTCCACACACACCTCCACACACACGCTCCACACACACACGCTCCACACACACACGCTCCACACTGCTCCACACACGCTCACACACTCTGCTCACACACACCACACACACACGCTCCACACACACACACACCGCTCCACACACACCGCTCCACACACACCGCTCTCCACACACACTGCTCCACACACACACCGCTCCACACACACACCACACACACGCTCCACACACACGCTCCACACACACACACACGCTCCACTCCACACACCTCCTCCACACACACGCTCCACACACCGCTCCACACACACGCTCCACACACACACACGCACACACACACCTCCACACACTCCACACACACCGCTCCACACGCTCCACACGCTCCACACACACGCTCCACACACGCTCCACACACGCTCCACACACACACACTCTCCACACGCTCCACACACGCTCCACACACACACACACGCTCACACACACGCTCCACACACACACACACACGCTCCACACACACACACCGCTCCACACACACCGCTCCACACACACACGCTCCACACACACCGCTCCACACCGCTCCACACACACATCACACACACACACTCCACACACCGCTCCACACACACTGCTCACACACACACACCGCTCCACACACACTGCTCCACACACACACACCACTCCACACACACCGCTCCACACACACTGCTCCACACACACACCGCTCCACACACACACTCCACACACGCTCACACACGCTCACACACACTGCTCCACACACACACACGCTCCACACACACCGCTCCACACACGCTCCACACACACTGCTCCACACACCGCTCCACACACCGCTCCACACACGCTCCACACACACGCTCCACACACCGCTCCACTGCTCACACACTCCACACACACACCGCTCCACACACACACGCTCCACTCACGCTCCACTGCTCCACACACGCTCACACACGCTCCACACACACACGCTCCACACTCCACACACACGCTCCACACACGCTCCACGCTCCACACGCTCCACGCTCCACACGCTCACACACTGCTCCACACACACACACGCTCCACACACCGCTCACACGCTCCACACACACTGCTCACACTGCTCCACACACACACTCCACACACAGCTCCTACACACTGCTCCACACACTCCGCTCCTGCACACACATCCACACACACTCCACACACTCCACACACACTGCTCCACACACACACTCCACACGCTCCACACACGCTCACACACATCCACACACACGCTCCACACACACACACGCTCCACACACACACGCTCCACACACACACCGCTGTCCACACACACGCTTCCACACACACGTCACACACGCACACACACTGCTCCACACACACTCCACACACACTGCTCCTCACACACTGCTCCACACACACACACACTACTCCACACACGCTCCACACACTGCTCCACACACATCCACACACACGCTCCACACACACGCTCCACACGCTGCTCCACACACACCGCTCCACACACGCTCCACACACACGCTCCACACACTGCTCACACTGACACTGCTCCACACACACACGCTCCACGCTCCATACACACACACGCTCCACACACACACATCCACACACTGCTCCACACACACGCTCCACTCCCACACACTCACACACCGCTCACACACACGCTCCACACCGCTCCACTGCTCCTGCTCCACACACACGCTCTCACACACACACGCTCCACACATCACACACTCTGTACACACGCTCCACACACACACCGCTCCACACACTGCTCCACACACACGCTCCACACACGCTCTCACACACACACACTCCACACACCACTCCACACACATCCACACACACACTCCACACACACGCTCACACACCGCTCTCCACACACTCTGCTCCACACACAGCTCCACACACACCTGCTCCACACACGCTCCACACACACTCCACACACGCTCCACACACACACGCTCCACACACACACCCTCCACACACACACACTGCTCCTCTGCTCCACACACACACCGCTCCACCGCTCCACACACACACTGCTCCACACACACACCGCTCCACACACACACCGCTCCACACACACCGCTCCACACACACACTCACACACCGCTCCACACACCGCTCCACACACACTGCTCCTGCTCCACACTACACACACTCTCCACACACACTCTGTACACACACTGCTCCACACACACAGCTCCACACACACTCTGCTCCACACACACACCGCTCCACACACACACCGCTCCACACACACTGCTCCACACACACGCTCCACACACACGCTCCACACACGCTCCACGCTCCACACACCGCTCCACACGCTCCACACGCACCACACACACACACGCTCACACACCGCTCCACACACACACACCGCTCCACACACGCTCCACACACACACTGCTCCTGCTACGCTCCACACACACGCTCCACACCGCTCCACACACACACCGCTCCACACGTCACACACACATACACGCACCTCACACACACACTCCACGCACACACGCACTCCACACACACACACACACACACACACGCTCACACACACACACGCACCCACACGCACGCATATGCACACACACACGCACACACACGCTCACACACTCACACATACACACCGCTCTCCACACACACGCACGCACACACACACTCCACACACGCTCACACACACCGCTCCACACACACCTACACACACGCTCCACACACACTCCACACACACCGCTCCACACACTGCTACACACACACACACTCCACACACATACACACTGCTCCACACACACACTCCACACACTGCTCCACACACACACACACACTCACCGCTCACACACACCACACACGCTCCACACACGCTCCACACACACCGTCACACACACACACACTCACACACACACACACTCCACACACACACTGCACACACACATACCACACACACGCTCCACACACTCACACACACTCACACACGCTCCACACTGCTCACACACATATCCACACACTCCACACACACGCTCCACACACACACCTCTGCTGCACACACACGCACGCACACACACACACACATACCGCTCCACACACTCCTCACACACACGCTCCACACACACGCACTACACACGCTCCACACACACTCACACACACACGCTCCACACACACGCGCTCCACACACCGCCCCACACACGCTCCACACACACCGCTCCACACTCCGCTCACACGCTCCACACACACGCTCCACACTGCTCCACACACTGCTCCACACACACTGCTCCACACACACCGCTCCACACACACACCGCTCCACACACACCGCTCCACACACACATCCACACACGCTCCACTGCTCCACCGCTCCACACACGCTCACACACACGCTCCACACACACGCTCACACACACTGCTCCACACACACACGCTCACACACACTCCACACCGCTCCACACGCTCCACACACACCGCTCCACACACACACTGCTCCACACACACCGCTCCACACACACACTGCTCCACACACACACCGCTCCACACACACTCCACACACACACGCACTCACACACTGCACACGCACACACGCTCACACACACTCACACACACTCACACACACTGCTCCACACACTCACACACACACGCTTCACTCCACACACTGCTCCACACTGCACTATCCACACGCTTCCACACACACACTCTCCACACCTCCACACTCACACTCCACACACTCACACGCTCCACACTGCTCCACACACACTACACACACTGCTCACACACACACTGTCACACCACGCTACACTGCTCCACACACTGCACACACTGCTCACACACTCCACACACACACCACACACACACACTGCTCACACGCTTCACACACGCTCCACACACCACCTCCACACACTCTGCTCACCTCCACACTGCTCACACACACTCTCACACACGCCACTCTACACACCGCTCCACACACTCCTCCACACTCACCGCTCACACTCCGCACACCTCCACACACACTGCTCCCACACACCTCCTCACACCTGTCCACACACGCATCCACTCCACACTCACACTCCTCCACACTCACGCTCACACACGCTCCCACCCTTCACACACACCTCCACACACACACACTCACACACACGCTGTCCACACACTCCGCTCCTCCACACACCGCTCCACACATCACGCACACACACTGCTCCACACACCTCCACACACACTCACACACCCTCCACACGCCTCACACTCACACACTCACACACACACACACGCACTCACACTCTCACACTCACTCCACCACACTCCTTCACACTCACCTCCACTCACACACGCTCCACACGCTCACACACTCCACACTCTCACCTCACACCTCCACACACACACCGCACTCACACACACGCTCTCACACACGCTCTCACACTCCTCACTACTCCACACACACGCTCCTCTCACACGCTCCTCTCCTCACACACTCACACACGCTCTCACACGCTCCACACACTCCACACTCTCACACACTCCTCACACACACGCTCACACACTGCTCTCACACACTCCACACTCCACACTGCTCCTCACACCGCTCCTCACACACACTCTCACACACGCTCCACACACACTCACACACACCTCACACACTCCACTCACGCTCCACACACACGCTCCACACACACACTCCTGCTCCACACACTTCTCTGAGTTCTTCACACTCCTCTCTCACACTCGCCTCACACACTCCATACTACACAGCTTCCTGTCACACTTCCTTACCACACTCACACACACTCATTCCACACACCAGTGCTGTCTCACATGCATGCAGTAAAACACACTTCACTCCACACACTCACATCTGTGTGTGTGTGTGATATCACTGTAACTTTATCCTGGTACACAGTGTCAAACATCACACACATGTTTGTGTACTCACTCACACAATGATCTCTAGCTCGGTTTTACACACAGCCACCATGCCTCTGCTGTGTTTCTCTGAGTGTGTGTGTGTGTTTTACCAATGCTCTCACACACACTGCAGTGCTTTCTGTCCACTCTCTTTCTCACACTGCTAATGAGTTTCTTCTACTAACTGTAACACACCGCCAAACCAGCCTCTCACACTGATTCATGATGCTTCAGATCACTGGTTCCCACAGTCCTCACATGCCTGAATACACACAGACACTCAGACTCACATTCACTCACATGGTATCCACTCTACACACACTCACTGTGTGTACACACTGTGTAACACTGTACACTGTCTGTACACAATTCACACACACAAACACACTGTTGTTATGTTTGTGTAGTTGTGTTGTATGTGTATACACATGCATTGTCACACACACTGTATATATTTGTATGTGTGTGTATCACTGTGTAACACTAATAACACACACACATGACTGCTCTTAATATATGTATCTCACACACTGACACTGTGTGTGTACACACACTACATACTGTGTACACACACTGTGACACTGTATATACATGTGTAATAATAATAATGTGTAAACAGTGTCATTTATTTGTAACACTCACACACACTCTCTTCCACACACACTCTCACACACTCTCTCCACACACACACTGTTCACACAATGCCCCACCTCCACACATGGCGCCTCACCCACTCACACACTCCTCACTCCACACACCGCTCACCCTACACACTCGGCCACACACACTCTTCACAACACCACGCTTCCTGACACTCACACACACACACACACACACATGTGTGTTTCCACACACATTCCATACACTAATGCATTTTATACTCACACCTCCCCTACACTGCCCCTCCCCTAAACCTCCCACACACACACACACACACACACACACACACACACACACACACACTCCATCACAGGAGACATTCTGTCTTTTCACACACTTAGTGTGATTTAACCTCACTGACCTGTCCCACACACACTCACTATTGCATCACATTTGTCACTACTCACACACACACACACACACACACATACACACGCACACACACACATACACACACACGCACACACACACTTACATCCACACACACACACACACACACACAAACAAACACACATACAAACACACACACACACTCACACACACACTACACCACACATACACACATACACACTCCACACACAAACACACACACACACATACACACACACACACTCACACTCACACTCACACACACACACACACACACACACACACACACACACACACACTGCCACCTTCTGAACACAACAACTAAACCAACCCTTGCTGCTCTGCTGGTTTTATATGGTGTTAGCTGACCTTAACTGGTTTCAGATGGACACACCTGGTCTTAACTGGTTTCAGATGGACATAACTGGTCTTTGCTGGTTTGACCTGGTTTTAACTGGACTTAGCTGGTTTGACCTGGTTCTAGCAGGTCTAAGCTGGTTTTGACCTGGTTTTAACTGGACTTAGCTGGTTTGACCTGGCTTTAGCTGGTCTTAGCTGGTTTTGACCTGGTTTTAACTGGACTTAGCTGTTTTAACCTGGTTCTAGCAGGTCTAAGCTGGTTTTGACATGGTTTTAACTGGTCTTAGCTGGTTTGACCTGGTTTTAGCTGGTCTTAGCTGGTTTTCACTGGACTTAGCTGGTTTGACCTGGTCTTAGCTGGTTTGACCTGGTTTTAGCTGGTCTTTGCTGGTTTGACCTGGTTTTATCAGGTAATACCGTAATACTGAGCGAGGACAGCATTCATGCGGCTGGTATATGTTCAGAGAATACCTGGTTTTGTCATGGTAGAATGTCTAATTTACACTTTATTGCTCATGATGTTATGATGTCATATCAATGGCAGTGATGCTCTTGTTTGTAGCCACAACACAAAGACGACCTCATGGATGGACCCTCGATGTCAGGACCAACCAGCCAAACCTCTGGAGGACTGTGAAGATGATGGTAAGACCAGCACTAATGCCCGAGCCCATCGTTAGCACACACACTGCCATAAACAATGCAGATTTATTTTCTCAGTCATCATTCATCACAGGGCTCACACACTCCCACACTCACACTCTTACACTCTCACACTCTCACACTCTCACACACTCACTCTCACACTCTCACACTCTCACACTCTCACACACTCACACACTCTCACACTCTCACACTCTCACACTCTCACACTCACACACCTCACTCTCACACTCACACACTCACACTCTCACACTCACACACTCACTCTCACACTCACTCACACTCACACACTCACACTCACTCACACTCTCACACTCTCTCACACACTCACACACTCACACCTCACACTCTCACACTCTCACACTCTCACACTCTCACACTCTCACACACTCACTCTCACACTCTCACACACTCACTCTCACACTCTCACACTCTCACACACTCTCTCACTCACTCACACTCACACACTCACTCTCACACCTCACACTCTCACACTCTCACACTCTCACTCACACTCTCACACTCACACTCACTCTCACACTCTCACACTCACTCACTCTCACACTCCTCACACTCTCACTCTCACACTCTCACTCTCACACTCTCACACTCACACTCACACACACTCACACTCACACCTCACACTCACACTCACACACTCACACTCACACTCACCTCTCACACTCTCACTCACACACTCTCACACCTCACACCTCACACACTCACCTCACACTCTCACACTCTCACACTCACTCAACCTCACACACTCACTCACACTCACACACTCACTCTCACACTCTCACACTCTCACTCACTCTCACACACCTCACTCACTCCTCACACTCACACACCTCACACTCACACACTCACTCACACTCTCACACTCACTCACACTCACACTCTCACACTCTCACACACTCACACACTCACTCTCACACTCTCACACTCTCACACACTCACTCACACACACACTCACTCACACTCTCACACTCTCACACTCTCACACTCACTCTCACACTCACACTCTCACACACTCACACTCTCACACTCTCACACTCTCACACACTCACCTCACTCACACACTCACACTCACACACTCACACACTCTCACACACACCTCAC
This sequence comes from Gobiocypris rarus, assembly GCA_023029165.1. Classification (NCBI taxonomy): domain Eukaryota; kingdom Metazoa; phylum Chordata; class Actinopteri; order Cypriniformes; family Gobionidae; genus Gobiocypris; species Gobiocypris rarus. The sequence continues at coordinate 40,425,953 of CM040928.1, forward strand.
TCACACTCACTCACACTCCACTCACACTCTCACTCACTCACACCTCACACTCACACCTCACTCCTCCACACTCACCTCACTCACACTCTCACCTCTCACTCACACACACTCACTCCTCACACTCACACTCTCACACTCTCACACTCTCACACTCTCACTCACTCACTCACTCACACTCTCACTCTCACTCACTCTCACACACTCACACCTCACTCACACTCTCACTCTCACACTCACACACTCACTCTCACACTCACTCACACTCTCACACTCACTCACACTCACTCACTCTCACACTCTCACACACTCTCACACTCACACACTCACTCACACTCTCACTCTCACACTCACTCTCACACTCTCACACTCACACACTCACTCTCACTCCTCACACTCACACACTCACACACTCACTCACACTCTCACACTCTCACACTCACACTCTCACACTCCTCACACACTCACACACTCACACTCACACCTCACACACTCACACTCTCACACACTCACACACTCACTCTCACACACTCACACTCTCACACCTCACACTCACACCTCACACACTCACACTCTCACACTCTCACACACACCTCACACACTCACTCACACTCTCACACTCTCACACTCACACTCACACTCTCACACTCTCACACTCACACTCACACACTCACACACTCTCACTCTCACCTCTCACACACTCACTCACTCACACTCTCACACACTCACACACTCACTCTCACACTCTCACACACTCACACACTCACTCTCACACTCTCACACTCACACTCTCACACTCACACTCTCACACTCACACACTCACACTCTCACACACTCACTCACACACACACTCACTCACACACACACTCACTCTCACACACTCTCTCTCACACTCACTCACTCACACACTCACTCTCACACTCTCACACACTCACACACTCACTCTCACACACTCTCTCTCACACACTCACACACTCACTCACACACTCTCTCACACACTCTCTCTCACACAATCACACACTCACTCACACACTCTCTCACACACACACACTCACTCACACACTCTCTCACACACTCACTCACACACTCACACTCTCACACACTCACACTCTCACACACTCACACACTCACACTCTCACACACTCACACTCTCACACACTCACATTCTCACACACTCACACACTCACACACACACACTCACACACTCACTCAATCACACATGTTGTGTTTCCATGTTTTATGGGGACATTCCATAGGCGTAATGCATTTTATACTGTACAAACCATACTTTCTATCCCCCTACACTGCCCCTGCCCCTAAACCTACCCATCACACACACACACACACACACACACACACACACACACACACACACACACACACACACACACACACACACACACACACATCTACCCAGTCCTCACTCTCACACACTCACACACTCACACACTCACACACTCTCACACACTCACACCTCACACTCACACTCACACACTCACTCAATCACTCACTCTCACACACTCACACTCTCACACACTCACACTCTCACACACTCACACACTCACACTCTCACACACTCACATTCTCACCCACTCACACACTCACACACACTCACACACTCACACACACTCACACTCTCACACTCTCACACTCTCACACACTCACTCAATCACTCACACTCTCACACACTCACACACTCACACTCTCACACACTCACATTCTCACACACTCACACACACTCACTCAATCACTCACTCTCACACACTCACACTCTCACACACTCACTCAATCACTCACTCTCACACACTCACACACTCACACTCTCACACACTCACACACTCACACTCTCACACACTCACTCACACTCTCACACACTCACACTCTCACACACTCACACACTCACACTCTCACACACTCACACTCTCACACACTCACACACTCACACTCTCACACACTCACACTCACACACTCTCTCACACACTCACACACACACTCACACACTCACACTCTCTCACACTCTCACACACTCACTCAATCACTCACTCTCACACACTCACACACTCACAGTCTCTCACACTCTCACACACTCACACACTCTCTCACACTCACTCAATCACTCACTCTCACACACTCACACTCTCACACACTCACACTCACACACTCACACTCACACACTCACACTCTCACACTCTCTCACACTCTCACACACTCACACACACTCACACACTCACACACTCACACACTCACACTCTCACACTCTCACACACTCACACACTCTCACACACTCACACTCACACACACTCTCACACACTCACACTCTCACACACTCACACACTCACACTCTCACACACTCACACTCACCACACTCACACTCACACTCTCACACTCACACACTCTCTCACACACTCACACACACACTCACACACTCACACTCTCTCACACTCTCACACACTCACTCAATCACTCACTCTCACACACTCACACACTCACAGTCTCTCACACTCTCACACACTCACACACTCTCTCACACTCACTCAATCACTCACTCTCACACACTCACACTCTCACACACTCACACACTCACACACTCACACTCTCACACACTCACACTCTCACACTCTCTCACACTCTCACACACTCACTCTCACACACTCACACACTCACACACTCACACACTCACACACTCACACTCTCTCACACTCTCACACACTCACACACTCTCACACACTCACACTCACACACTCTCTCACACACTCACACTCTCTCACACTCTCACACACTCACACATGTTGTGTTTCCATGTTTTGTGGGGACATTCCATAGGCGTAATGCATTTTATACTGTACAAACTATATTTTCTATCCCCCTACACTGCCCCTGCCCCTAAACCTACCCATCACAGGAGACATGCTGCATTTTTACTTTTTCAAAAAACATCACTTAGTGTGATTTATAAGATGTTTTCCTCATGGGGACCAAAAAAATGTCCCCACAAGGACAAAAATTTGGATATTGCCATCTTTGTGGGGACATTTTGTCCCCATACCGTTAAGGATGCAGTCCACACACACACACACACACACACACACACACACACACACACACACACACACACACACACACACACACACACACACACACACACACACACACACACACACACACACACACACACACACACACACACACACACACACACACACACACACACATACACACACACACACACACACACACACACACACACACACACACAGACTCTCAATATTCTGAGGAAAGAAGATTTCTACACAAGCCATAAAGGGAAAGTTCACTCAGAAATGTAAATTCTGTCATCATTTCCTCTCTTTCCTGTCTTGTCATTCTGAACCTATAAGACTTTCATTCGTCTTTGAAACACAAATGAAGATATTTTTACTGAAATCTGGGAGATTTCTGTCCCCCCACTGACAGTCTGTTCACTGAGATGGTCAAATAAATTATACGAGCAATGCAAAGACTAAATTAAATCTGGGATCTCTGAATCCATTTGTCCCACATGTTGCGGTGTAATGCTGCTCTTGTTATTCTGACCAAATGATATTCATCAAATATTCATACTTGTGTGTTTTCATGTGTGTGTTTGTCTTCCTCTGGAGAAGAGGGTGTACACACAGAAGAGCTGGACACTGATCTCGGTACGTCTCTCTTCTCACCCGCGCCAGGTTTGAGCACTAAAACATCACTAGCGTGTGTGTGAGGCCGCGTGTGTGTGTGTCTTTGTGTGTGGCCGTGTGTGTGTGTCTGTGTGTGTGGCCATGTGTCTGTGTGTGTGTGTCTGTGTGAGTGTGTGTGTGTGTGTGTGTGTGTAAGGCTACCCCACAGCCACATGGGTTAACTCGGGAGGGTACAGTGGCTAGGGGAGCAAAGCCCGAACACAAACCTGCGCTTGCGGAGTCCAGCTGATCACCGGCAGCCCCTGCAGCTTCACTCCTGGCAGACGAAGGTCGTCATGGGTTCCCTCATGCCATTGGAGATCTGTCTGGCAGGAGTGAAGATGGTGGGAGTGAGGTCTGCGCATGCCCACCTTAATCCTCACCTATGCGCAAGCTTCTTGAAATCTTCCGAAACTCCTGATAGGCCCCACCGCAGGACAGCACTGGTGGATATAACATCGACATAGCAGCTCTCAGCGAGACCAGACTACATGGGGAGGACTCCTTGACAGAAGTCGGAGCTGGAAGGGGCTTCCCGAAGGCACTCGCGTTAACCATGGAGTTGGGTTTGCTGTGAAGTCTAAACTGCTGCAGCGCATTCCCCTGGCAAAGAAACGCTTCGCACTCTCATCAGTGCATACGCTCCCACCCCTGATGCCAAGTATAACATCAAAGAGGATTTCTATAGAGCTGCTGATGCCATCCTACAGAAAACCCCGGTTATGGATAGGCTCATACTCATGGGGACTTCAGTGCTAGAGTGGGTACGGAGCACCGCGTATGGAGTAAAGTCATCGGCCAGCATGGTGTGGGGAAAATGAACCACAACGGGCTCCTCTCCCTCTGTGCAGAGCACCAGCTGGTCATTACTAACACCATCTTCCAGTTAAAGAACAGGTTCAAAACCACCTGGCAGCACCCACGCTCAAAACTTTGGCATCTCCTTGACTACGTGATTGTCCATCAAAAAGACAGACAAGATGTCCTCTCCACCCGTGTTATGAGAGGAACGGAGTGCTGGACTGACCACCTCATGGTCAGATCCAAGTTACTCATGAGCATTCAACCTCGCAGCCTGAAGACAGCCTCACACAAGAAACTCAACCGTACAGCCACTCCTTGCTGAAAACCTCAACAAGATCCCAGAAGAATCAGTCGACTGGCTGGTTATTTATAACGCAGCCTCAGAGGCGCTTGGCCAATCAAGGAAACATCACCAGGACTAGTTCGACTGTAACTCAGCTGAGATACAGTCACTCCTAAAAACCAAGCACGATGCCCATAAAGCTCTCCTGTCCTGTCCTGTATCTCCCACCCTTATAACCTCCTTCACTGCTGCAAGAGAAACCCAGCGAGCCCTTCAGGTTATGGAGAACACCTGGTGGGTGCAAAAGGTGCAAGAAATCCAGAATCTGGCCGACTGTAACAACACTCAAGGCTTCTGCGATGACTTAAAAGCATTGAATGGCCCCAGGAAACTGGCGATTGCTCCAGACCGATCAGCGGACGGGTCCACGCTTTTCAAGGACCGCCACGAGAATCTTGACCGTTAGAAAATCATTTTGAGATTCTCCTCGACCACACTAACCCTGCTGACCCACATATCCTAGATAATCTGCCAGACCTGCCACCAACCATGCATCTGGATACCCCACCACTCTACTCCGAACTCCGGCAAGCCATTGCAGGGCTAAAGGACATCAAATGTGCTGGACCCGATGGAATCCCTGCAGAGGTTTTCAAACAAGGAGGATACATCTTCACGTGCCGTCTGCACCTCCTGATCCAAACATCTGGGAACATGGGACTCTCCCACAGGACTGGAAGGATGCCAACATCGTGGTCATTTACAAGGAGAAAGGAGATAGAGCAGTCTGCGGCAACTGCCGTGGGATATCTCTCCTCTCCATTGCAGGGAAAGTCCTGCCCAAGATCATGCTCCATAGCTGTGCTCCCGGAAACACAGTGTGGCTTCCGGAAGTCCAGATCCACGATAGACATGAGTGTCTTGAGGCAGCTGCTGGAGAAGAGCCCAGAACAGCACAGACCTTTACATAGCCTTCATCGACCTCAGCAAAGCTTTTGACACCATCCGCCGGGAGCTGCTCTGGAAACATCTCTCTTAACTTGGGATACCACCCCAGGTTTCTCAGCATCCTACAGCAGTTGCATGATGGGATACAAGACAGAGTGCTCATGGGAGAACTTCAGTCAGAATCTTTTGAGGTAAACGTTGGGGATAAACAAGGCTGTGTCTTGGCCCCGGTGCTCTTTGACATCCTCCTTTCTGCTTTCACCTGCCTCTTCCATCGTGTCCTGGGGCAGGAAGACGGTGTCCATGTGGAATACCAACTCGACTGAAGCCTCTTCAACATCCGCCGACTCCAGGCCCGCACAAAGACGAAGACCCGCCAAATCTGTGAGCTTCAGTATGCTGATGACTATGCAGCTCGCCCATCTTTTGGCCTGCAGGTACCCCCGTACACCTTAAAACAGTGGACCACTTCACCTACCTCGGCTCCACTCTGTCCTCATGCTACTCCCTTGATACAGAAATACACACCCGGATAAAACTCTTTTGGACGCTGAAGGGTTTTTGAAAACCGTAACATGAAGGTCAGTACCAAGGTCGCCAAATGTCTCCATACCGCCAGCACTTCACCAACCTATAGGCCTTCCATATCCACTGCCTACAGAAGATCCTCAAATCGTCCTGGGAAGACCGAATCCCCCACACACCCATCCTCAGCAATACTGGCTCAATCTGCTTGGAATCAGCTGTGGCCAAAAAACATCTGCGTTGGATAGGGCACACCATACGCATGCCTGAACACCGCCTGCCCCGCCAAGCCCTGTACAGTCAACTACTGGGGCAAAGCGCCCCTCTGGAGGGCAAAAGCAGCGCTTAAAGGACTACATCAGGGATCTTCTAAAGCGAGGGAGCATTCCCTTCACACAGCTCGAATCTCTGGCACTCGACAGATCAGCCTGGCAAAATATCAGGACACAAATGTGTATAATGACATGGGTATGACACAGGTATTACAAAAGAGGGTGAAATATGAGGCGTTCCCCATGTCCTCACTTTTCAAAATCTATAAATCACACAGGATGAGGTTTTTCACAGAACGTAAACTGTGCAGTCTCCTGTGATGGGTGTGTGTGTGTGTGTGTGTGTGTGTGTGTGTGTGTGTGTGTGTGTGTGTGTGTGTGTGTTATAGGTTTCACAGGATAGAAATATGGTTTGTACAGTATAAATCACACAGGATGAATGTTTTTTCACAAACAAACATGTGTGTGTGTGTGTGTGTGTGTGTGTGTGTGTGTGTGTGTGTGTGTGTGTGTGTGTGTGTGTGTGTGTGTGTGTGTGTGTGTGTGTGTGTGTGTGTGTGTGTGTGTGTGTGTGTGTGTGTGTGTGTGTGTGTGTGTGTGTGTGTGTGTGTGTGTGTGTGTGTGTGTGTGTGTGTGTGTGTGTGTGTGTGTGTGTGTATGTGTGTGTGTGAGTGTGAGTGTGTGTGTGAGTGAGTGAGTGAGTGAGTGAGTGAGTGTGTGTGTGTGTGTGTGTGTGTGTGTGTGTGTGTGTGTGTGTGTGTGTGTGTGTGTGTGTGTGTGTGTGTGTCTGTGTTGAACTTCACACCGGATCCTCTCTCATGTCTCTCCTTCTGTGTGTCAGAACTGCCGCCCGGCTGGGAGAAGATCGATGACCCGGTGTACGGAGTCTACTACGTGGAGTAAGTGTCAGATCAGATCAATAATCACTGCTGCACATGCCAGATCTGTTTATAAAGGGCATTAACATGTTTTTGCATAAAGGAGATTAATGTGATGCATATTTGTTGGTCATCGTTAAATGAAGCGGTCTGATTTCTGGAACAGTGTGATCATCAGTTTCTTCCACATGTTTTAACTAATCGATGATTGCAAAACTAGAAATCTAGCAGTCGGTACCGATACCAGCAAAAGTACACAATGCTCGATACCAAAGTCAGTACCACGGTAAAAAATAAATACTTTTTATAGATATTTTTAAAAAGAAATGACAGTGATCTCACCGCTATCGAAGATAGAATAACCCTGAATAGTCCTAACTGTGTAAGTTAGATGCAGACTAACCAATATTAACATGAACACAGACAGCCAGTGCCAGAAAGAAATATATACACACAATAGTCTATAAAGATCAGACTTATTGCATACCTAATAGGTCAATAATGGACAATTTATTTTTAGTACGAGACATAATAGACATTTGTAAAGTTTTTAATTTAGGAGTTGGATTAGTTGCTTTTGATCAGGAAAAAGCTTTTGATCGGGTAGATCACAGTTATTTATTCGATTTACTTAAAGTTTTTGATTTTGGAGAGGGTTTTTTAAGTTGGATAAAACTTCTTTATGCTGATATTTCATGTATGGTAAAAGTTGGGGGAAATTTGAGTAAACCAATTTCTGTCCAAAGGGGAATACGGCAAGGTTGTCCATTGTCTGGGTTGCTATATAGTATTGCTATCGAACCGTTACTTTCTATTATAAGAAAAACTATGGGTGGGTTTTTAATACCAAATATGACTCCAAATGTAAATGTCTCTCTTACTGCTTATGCTGATGATGTGACTGTGTTGGTGGGTAATGGGAAGGATATTAATGCTCTGTCTGAAGTCCTCCAGTTATACGAGAAGGCTTCATCAGCAAGAGTAAATTGGGACAAAAGTGAGGCTTTTTGGGCAGGTCAAGATACATCATGTGGCTTACCATCACTGCCAGGAAAGCTTAAATGGGGCAAAGAAGGGTTAAAAATCTTGGGAGTTTATTTTGGTTCTGATGAGTTTCAGAAGTTAAATTGGGAGGGTGTTATGGAGAAAGTTTGCACCCGATTGTCTCGCTGGACCTGGTTGCTACCCAAACTATCCTATAGGGGGAGAGTCTTGATTGTAAACAACCTGGTTTCTTCCACATTGTGGCACAGATTTAATGTGATACAACCACCTGCTGGACTAGTGCAAGAAGTACAGACTGTTGTACAAAAATGAGAGTGCATGGGTTGACACTGCATTGGTACTTTTGAGAAGAGCTGGTGGAATGGGACTTGATAAGCACTTGTTTCTGATGAAGCTAGGAGAGACTGAGCTTACAGATCTTACTCCTTTCTACAAATCTATTCTGGAAGCTTGGAGGGTTTTTGCTTTTTCAAGATCACCCGTAGTACCTGTCGGGATGTGGCTGTTGGAAGAACCTTTGTTTCTTAACCCCTTCCTGCCTTCGAGACTTTTATCCTCAGCCTTTTTGCAAACACGTTTACTGTCTGCTGGGTGCACGAAGCTGGGTCATATACTACACACCAGTGTGGAATCACTGGGCAGGAAAGCTGGGATTAAGTCAAACCGAATATTGCAAAAACTCACCACAGAGGTGGTCGGAGAACTGGACTTTATCTATCGTTCTTTCTTGGACAACCCAGCTATAATGGATGAATGGAGAAGTGGACGTGAATATCTGTTTCCCTCTCTGACTGTAAAAGCTGCTGTGGGGGACTGGCAGGAAGAGAAGGAAGGCCTGTTGTCTTTTAAAACTCCACAAATGGATGAATTTGAGTCGGTGGGAAAGAAAGCCCTTTATGTCACCTGTGTTAAGGTGTCTAATTTACGCTCCTTGAATGGGGTTCTGTCAACGAGATGGACAGACATTTTTGGTTCTGACTCTTCCCCTTGAGATAGTTGGCGTATCCTGTACAAACGTCCGGTTGACAAGCGGACAGGTGACCTCCAGTGGAGGATTGTACACGGATCTATAGCTACAAACAGGCATGTGGTGCATCTTGATCCTAACGTTAGTGTGGGTTGTCCTTTTTGTGCAGAGATTGAATCTGTTTTTCATTTGTTTATGCAGTGTACAAGGTTGATGGATCTTTTTTCCTTGCTAACAGAGTGGGTTACATCTTTGGGGGGGAATTTCTCCTTTCAGGTGTTTATTTTTGGCCTAAAGTATACTGTTGAGCAAAAGAATGTGTTGGTTTTGCTTAACTTTTTATTCGGTAATGCAAAATTAGCAATCTGGAAAACCAGGAAAAATAAGATATTAGGGCAAGGTACAGTAAATCCAATTTTTATGTTTTTGGGCCTAGTAAGTTCTCGTCTTAAAGTGGAATACGCATATTACAAGTTGGTTGCGCGTCTACCCCTTTTTATGGAAATTTGGGGGATAAATAATGTTTTATGTATGGTCTATGAAAATGAATTGGTGTTGAATTTCTAGTGGTTGTTTATTTTTATTTTTATTTTTTATTTTTTTATTTGGTTGTTTATAATTGTTTTTAAAATAAAAGTGTGTTTAAGCCTCTCTCTCTCTCGCTCTCTCTCTCTCTCTCTCTCTCTCTCTCTCTCTCTCTCTCTCTCTCTCTCTCTCTCTCTCTCTCTCTCTCTCTCTCTCTCTCTCTCTCTCTCTCTCTCTCTCTCTCTCTCTCTCTCTCTCTCTCTCTCTCTCTCTCTCTCTCTCTCTCTCTCTCTCTCTCTCTCTCTCTCTCTCTCTCTCTCTCTCTCTCTCTCTCTCTCTCTCTCTCTCTCTCTCTCTCTCTCTCTCTCTCTCTCTCTCTCTCTCTCTCTCTCTCTCTCTCTCTCTCTCTCCTCTCTCTCTCTCTCTCTCTCTGTCTCTCTCTCTCTCTCTCTCTCTCTCTCTCTCTCTCTCTCTCTCTCTCTCTCTCTCTCTCTCTCTCTCTCTCTCTCTCTCTCTCTCTCTCTCTCTCTCTCTCTCTCTCTCTCTCTCTCTCTCTCTCTCTCTCTCTCTCTCTCTCTCTCTCTCTCTCTCTCTCTCTCTCCCTCTCTGTCTCTCTCTCTCTCTCTCTCTCTCTCTCTCTCTCTCTCTCTCTCTCTCTCTCTCTCTCTCTCTCTCTCTCTCTCTCTCTCTCTCTCTCTCTCTCTCTCTCTCTCTCTCTCTCTCTCTCTCTCTCTCTCTCTCTCTCTCTCTCTCTCTCTCTCTCTCTCTCTCTCTCTCTCTCTCTCTCTCTCTCTCTCTCTCTCTCTCTCTCTCTCTCTCTCTCTCTCTCTCTTTCTCTCCCTCTCTCTCTCTCTCTCTCTCTCTCTTTCTCTCCCTCTCTCTCTCTCTCTCTCTCTCTCTCTCTCTCCCTCAGTCACATCAACCGTAAGACGCAGTATGAGAACCCTCTTCTGGAGGCGCAGCGTAAGAAGCAGCTGGACGAGCAGCAGTCGCCTGAAGGCGGGCGCTACATCAGAGGTGTGTCTGCTTTAAGAGAAGGGCAGTGCTTCTCCTGATGAGTGTGTGTGTGTGTGTGTGTGTCATTGAGGTGTGATGTCTGTTGTCAGAATGGATCGAGGAGCACTCGTCTGCCGGCGCTGCCATCGGCTCGTATGTGCCCAGTCATCTGGAGACGTACCGAGACCCTCAGAGCTGTGCGTCGGCTCCTCAGGCCCCGGGGCCCAAGCGTGAGGCGCTCTTCTTCATTACCATTCATACGCATGATGCCCCAACATTATTCTCATTTAATTACATGATTGCATAATAAATCACTTAATGTGTGTGTGTGTGCAGGAGGAAAGCCGTTCTTCACCCGTAACCCGGCCGAGCTGAAGGGGACGTTCATAAGCACGAAGCTGCTGAAGAGCCGGCGGGGCTTTGGCTTCACTGTGGTCGGGGGGGACGAGCCGGATGAGTTCCTGCAGATCAAGAGTCTGGTGCTGGACGGCCCGGCCGCTGTGGACGGAAAGATGGAAACAGGTCCGATCCTGCTACTCTCAGACGCTTTTAAATAATGCCATGAGAGGTCCATCCTTTACTCTCCCTCACGTTCAGTCAGTGATCACCAGATCAGGGTCTGCATACTAACATTCTTCTCAATATCATCTTTATGTTCTAAAAGAGAAAGAAAGACAGGTCATAGGGTTGAATGATGGCTCTTTTGATGTTATTCTCCTCTGAACCACTAGATGGCACAAAAACACTTCCCAAAACATCCGCTTTCTTCATTTTTATTGAAAATAAATGGCTTTCCGATCTGATGTGTGATGGGAAGGGGAGTGGATTGGAGCTCTTCCCTACTCTAGAGCTGCTGTAGATGAGTCAGGGGCTCCGTAAGCTGGTCTGGCCCAGTCAATCGTTTAGTAAACGCCGGTATATTTGTATTTAATGTAAATGGCATCTAACGTTACTTCTGACCCACCCACATTTGACTTGCTTCCGACGGCCATGTTATCATAATATAACATGATTTATTGTTACTACTGTAAATCTATATTAAATTATTGTGGGGTCTTCAATACTTTCAGAAGCGTTACTCTTTAAAATAATTCTGTTATTTCTATATTAACATATTTTAATGACAGGATATTTATTGAACAATATGAATTATTTTATCAAAATAAACAGAAAATAGTTCACACTTTGCTAAAGTGATTGTTTTGAACAACTTAGACATTAAAAACATTGTTTTAGCTGCAGTATTTGTGTGTGTGTGTTAGAGAGAGTGTGTGTGTGTGTGTGTGTGTGTGTGTGTGTGTGTGTGTGTGTGTGTGATGGGTAGGTTTAGGGGCAGTGTGTGTGTGTGTGTGTGTGATGGTAGGTTTAGGGCTGTGTGTGTGTGTGTGTGTGTGTGTGTGTGTGTGTGTGTGTGTGTGTGTGTGTGTTTAGTGTGTGTGTGTGTGTGTGTGTGTGTGTGTGTGTGTGTGTGTGTGTGTGTGTGATGGGTAGGTTTAGGAGCAGGCAGTGTGTTTGTGTGTGTGTGTGTGTGTGTGTGTGTGTGTGATGGGTAGGTTTAGGGCAGTGTGTGTGTGTGTGTGTGTGTGTGTGTGTGTGTGTGTGATGGGTAGGTTTAGGGGCAGTGTGTTTGTGTGTGTGTGTGTTTGTGTGTGTGATGGGTAGGTTTAGGGGCAGTGTGTGTGTGTGTGTGTGTGTGTGTGTGTGTGTGTGTGTGATGGGTAGGTTTAGGAGCAGGGGCAGTGTGTTTGTGTGTGTGTGTGTGTGTGTGTGATGGGTAGGTTTAGGGGCAGTGTGTGTGTGTGTGTGTGTGTGTGTGTGTGTGTATGATGGGTAGGTTTAGGGGCAGGGGCAGTGTGTGTGTGTGTGTGTGTGTGTGTGTGTGTGTGTGTGTGTGTGTGATGGGTAGGTTTAGGGGCAGGGGCAGGGGCAGTGTGTGTGTGTGTGTGTGTGTGTGTCAATGGGGTAAAATGGCCCCCCCATACATTTATGCGATTTTTAAACAAATAAAAAAAAATGTATGATTTACTTTCGCTCATGTTGCTCCATTAATGTTCAGTACAAACATGTATATGTTCTGCAGTCATACACTACTGGCCGCTGTACCCTACAGGTATGAAACAACATGAGGGTGAATAAATTATGACAGATTTTTCATTTAGTTGAACTTTATGTACCAAAATAAGTAAAACATGGAGCGAGTAATAACTCAAACACTAAAAGGAAAACTAGTCATGTGACGGTAGAATGACCTCGTGTGTTTGCCCCTCAGGTGACGTGATCGTCAGTGTGAATGACACCATCGTTTTAGGATACACTCATGCTCAGGTGGTGAAGATCTTCCAGTCCATTCCCATCGGCTCCATGGTCCAGCTGGAGCTGTGCCGCGGCTACCCTCTGCCCTTTGACCCCGACGACCCCAACACCAGCCTGGTCACCTCCGTGGCCATTCTGGACAAAGAGCCCATCATCGTGAACAGTCAGGACGGCTTCGAGCCTCTCGCTGGCGTCGGGCGGGGGTGGGCCTGGTGTCGGGTCAGGAGCCCGTCCCGTACTGCCCCGCGGTGGACAGAGTGGGTACGGCTGACAGCTGCCTCGGCTACGCCAGCGACGTGGTGACCCTGGCCTCGTCCATCGCCACGCAGCCCGAGCTCATCACGGTCCACATCGAGAAGGGCGACAAAGGCTTCGGCTTCACCATGGCGGACAGTCTGGTTGGTGGAGGGCAGAAGGTGAAGCAGGTCGTGGATTACCCACGGTGCCGAGGGCTGAAGGAGGGCGACATCCTGCTGGAGGTCAACAAGAGGAGCGTGCAGGGCATGAGCCACAACCAGGTGGTGGATCTCCTCAGCAAGTGCCCACGCGGGACGGAAGTCACGATGCTAGTGCAAAGAGGTGAGCACGTCTTTTCAAAGGCACATCATAATCAACAGAAGTTCTGGCACACGAGTCTGATCACAAATAACGACACGTCATCGGCACGGCAACAGTAGATCATTTCAATAACGAGTGAAGGGAAGGAGGGAAGGGAAGGGAAGGGAAGGAAGGAAGGAAGGAAGGGAAGGAAGGAAGGGAAGGGAAGGAAGGAGAGAAGGAAGGAGGGAAGGGAAGGAAGGGGAAGGAAGGGAAGGGAAGGAAGGGAAGGGAAGGAAGGAAGGAAGGAAGGAAGGAAGGAAGGAAGGGAAGGAAGGAAGGAAGGAAGGGAAGGAAGGAAGGAAGGAAGGGAAGGAAGGGAAGGAAGGGAAGGAAGGGAAGGAAGGAAGGGAAGGAAGGAAGGGAAGGAAGGAAGGGAAGGAAGGGAAGGAAGGAAGGAAGGAAGGAAGGAAGGAAGGAAGGAAGGAAGGAAGGGGAAGGAAGGAAGAAGGGAAGGAAGGAAGGGAAGGAAGGAAGGAAGGGAAGGAAGGAAGGAAGGAAGGAAGGAAGGAAGGGAAGGAAGGAAGGAAGGAAGGGAAGGAAGGAAGGGAAGGAAGGAAGGAAGGAAGGGAAGGAAGGAAGGGAAGGAAGGAAGGAAGGAAGGAAGGGAAGGAAGGAAGGAAGGAAGGAAGGAAGGAAGGGAAGGAAGGAAGGGAAGGAAGGAAAGGAAGGAAGGGAAGGGAAGGGAAGGGAAGGGAAGGGAAGGAGGGGAGAGTTTAGTTAACCCTTCAGGAATGAGTTGTGCTCATGTCTCAGCGCAGGTCCACCATCTGATCCGGCCTGGACCTCGGGATAAACAGAGACACTAACATTAGCGTAGATGCCATTCTCCTGATGATGTCACAAGTACATCAGGTGTTATGGGAAGTGTTCCCGGTTCCGGCTGACCTAGATAATGCAGCCTAATAATCATTTACTGATCTGAATAACAGAAATGGTTAATGTTCTGTGTGTTTGCCATAGTAAAGAGTGTATGCCTCTCTCTCTCTCTCTCTCTCTCACACACACACACACACACACACTCTCTCTCTCTCTCTCTCTCACACACACACACACACTCTCTCTCTCTCTCTCTCTCTCTATCTCTCTCTCTCACACACACTCACACACACACTCTCTCTCTCTCTCTCTCTCTCACACACACACACACACTCTCTCTCTCTCTCTCTCTCTCTCACACACACACACACACACACACACACACACACACACACACACACACACACACTCTCTCTCTCTCTCTCTCTCTCTCACACACACAGGAGTCCTACAGCCCAAGAAAAGCCCCAAAGTGCTGGTAAGATGCATCTCTTTTATTTCTGGCATGGACTAGCGCTCTATATGTGCGGCCGTTCTCCTAAATATTGCTTTTTTCTCGACGTTATTTTCATACACCAATCAGACATAACATTATGAGCACTGACAGGTGAAGTGAATAGCACTGATGATCTCTTCATCACGGCTCCTGTTAGTGGGTGGGATATATTAGGCAGCAAGTGAACAGGGTCATGGGCGGCTCAGGCTCATTGATGCACGTGTGGAGCGAAGGCTGGCCCGTGTGGTCCGATCAAACAGACGAGCTACTGGAGCTCAAACTGCTCAAGAAGTTAATGCTGGTTCTGATAGAAAGGGGTCAGAATACACAGAGCATAGCCGCTGACCAGTCAGGGTGCCCATGCTGACCCCTGACCCCGCCGAAAGCACCAACAGTGGCACGTGAGCATCAGAACTGGACCACGGAGCAATGGAAGAAGGTGGCCTGGTCTGATGATCACGTGTTCTTTTACATCACGTGGATGGCCGGGTGTGTGTGCGTGGCTTACCTGGGGAACACATGGCCCCAGGATGCACTATGGGAAGAAGGCGAGCCGGCGGAGGTGATGCTTTGGGCAATGTTCTGCTGGGAAACCTTGGGTCCTGCCATCCATGTGGATGTTCCTTTGACACGTCCCACCTACCTAAGCATTGCTGAGACCATGTACAGCCTTTCATGGAAACGGTATTCCCTGGTGGCTGTGGCTCTTCCCGCAGGATAATGCTCCTGACACAAAGCACAAATGCTTCAGGAATGGTTTGAGGAGCACAACGAGTTTGAGGTGTTGACTTGGCCTCCGAATTCCCCAGATCTCAATCCAATCGAGCATCTGTGGGATGTGCTGAACAAACAAGTCCGATCCATGGAGGCCCCACCTCGCAACGTACAGGACTTAAAGGATCTGCTGATAACATCTTGGTGCCAGATACCACAGCACACCTTCAGGGGTCTAGAGGAGTCCATGCCTCGGCGGGTCAGCAAAAGGGGATCAACACAATATTAGGAAGGTGTAATGTCAATAATGTTATGCCTGATTAGTTTATGTGAGCTTAGATGAAAATTAATGTGAGACAATGGATTCCTTTTTGTTTCCGACTGTTGCACAACCATTTTAAACAACACATTTAACATGTAAGTTATGTTCCAGCACAGTGCTAACGGAGTTAGTGGGTTCCCTGATACTGAAGAACCAAATCTAGAGAAGTATGAATATGAGGATTAATATCCATCACATTAATTATTGGTCTGTCTTTGTCATTTACTGATTATTCTTCTGTCCTCTCATGACTTGGCTGGGAACTCTTTCAGTCACTCTTTTCTTAGTAAACACATTGATGGTGTAAACAAGTCATTTTTATTTATATTCAGACTTGTCAAGATATCCTGTCACACAGGCTGAGCTCACAGAGAGCAGTGTTTATTACATAATAACCAAAGAACAAGCCAGAACAAGAAACAGAGCTGAGCTCAACAGCACCCACTACTGGCCACGGCCTGAACACAGGAAACACAAGGGCTGTACAGACACACTGGCTATCTACTGACATGAGAAGTGACTGAGCAAATCTACAAGACACGAACAAAGACACAAGCAACATATGAGAGTCACAAAGTGTTGCACAGTAAAATACTAAGAAACAGACCAAGACAAACAGTCATCCAGCCGAAGCTAACAGATCTTTAGATTATGACCTTCAGGAAGATTATTGCTGTTATTTGTGACAACAGCCACATTATAAAGGATACCCATTTACGATGAATTTGATTAAAAATTACTATCAGAATAAAGCAATCTTCCACCAAGTCATAGAGTTCATAAACCGCAGGCTGTTTTTGTTGAGAATTCTCGCTTAGAGATTCAACAAATTTGCCTGAGATCATCGTTAGAATAAAGATATGGTACACTGCTTTAAAAACATTAATATATTGCCATGTTTCAACCAAACAAGTATTACTCACGTCCGACGAAGACCTTGTTTAGTCAAAACATTGTGATGTGTAATAATCTAGTTTTTAGCCTTATCATGCTAGGTGACTGACATTATTCATATCTAGTAAAAATGTCTGGGAAATGCATGAATGATGTCAGCCAACCGAAGGAGGAACAGTTTGCTAAAGAATGCAAAAAAAAAAAGGGAAAACCTGAGAAATCTTTGCCTTTAAAAGAACTGCCTTTTCATCAGGAACATCTTATATTCCGGTCTGTTCCGCACAGGAAGCTGCCAGAAGGCTTCAGAAGTCTCACTGTATGGTAGTGTTGGAGCCGTTTCCTGTATGCTAACTGGTGCCAGTGTAGAGCTTGTGAATGAGAGAACAGACGCTGCAACATTCAGCCGTTCGCATGCTGCTGTGGAAGAGAGAGGGAGGCTGGTGGAATATGGCAGGGTTGTTATTGTTGTGTTTCTCTCAGCAGTTGGAACGGAAGGACAGCCAGGGCAGCTCTCAGCACAGCGTCTGCAGTCACCGCAGCACACACACAGACTCGCCCGGCCGCCTGCTGCCCGCCGGGCCTCTCTGATGCCCTGGCAGCCCCCGCCCGTCCCGCCGCCTCCCACCCAGCCGCTGCCCGTCCTGCCGCCCTTCGAAACCCCCGCAGCCAATGGGACGCTCCAGAAGAAGCCGGACCCCTTCAGGATCTGGGCGCAGTCCAGGAGCATGTATGAGAGCCGCTGTGAGTGACCTGCACTGACCTCACACCTCTGACCTGCACTGACCTCACACCTCTGACCTGCACTGACCTCACACCTCTGACCTGCACTGACCTCACACCTCTGACCTGCACTGACCTCACACCTCTGACCTGCACTGACCTCACACATCTGACCTGCACTGACCTCACACATCTGACCTGCACTGACCTCACACATCTGACCTGCACTGACCTCACACCTCTGACCTGCACTGACCTCACACCTCTGACCTGCACTGACCTCACACATCTGACCTGCACTGACCTCACACATCTGACCTGCACTGACCTCACACCTCACAGCACTAGCTAAAGGATCATTACAACACTCTTTCTTTAACACTCATTATTGTAAAAAAAATAATATTCCTCACCTTTCTTCACTGCAACACATTCCTTCATGCGTTCATCTTCACAGAAAACTGAATAAATTGAACAGCGAGGAACAAGAATCATCTTAGCATGAATGCCAGATTCAGCAGAAAGCTAGAAGAGATACAGAAGAAAAAGTTGTTGTTCTTATAGAAACTGGCTTGGTTAAAGGTTTTGGTGTAGTTCAAAACTTGTAGAAGTCAAATGAATTTAGAGAGCGCAGTAGACGTGATGGAGTATAATGCGTTAAGAGCTCGCTCAAGTACTGGGGAGCTAAACCATTTATTGCTTTGTAAGTAATAAGCAAGATTTTAAAATGTATGCGATGTTTAATAGGGAGCCAGTGCAGTGTTGACAGAACCGGGCTAATGTGATCGTACTTCCTGGTTCTAGTAAGAACTCGAGCTGCTGCGTTTTGGACCAGCTGGAGTTTGTTTATTAAGCGAGCAGGGCAACCACCCAGTAGAGCATTACAATAATCTAGCCTTGAGCTCATGAACGCATGTATTAACTGTTCAGCATTTTGATTTGAGAGCATGTGCCGTAATTTAGATATATTTTTAAGATGGTAGAATGCAGTTTTACAGATGCTAGAAACATGGCTTTCAAACGAGAGATTGGTATCAAAGAGCACACCCAGGTTCCTCACTGACGACGAGGGGTAATTTGAGTTGCTTGTGGATAGTTTGAGCAGATCGCTGGAGATTTGCAGCTCGTTCCACTACAGAGGAGCAGAGAGAGAGAAGGTTCTGGAAAAGGTTCTTCACTGCAAATGAACCCTAACCAGGCCTGTTCAGGGACCATCACCGCTGCTAGGGAAAGAGTGGGAAATCTTCTGTTATGTCACACATACAGCATTCATTATAAGCCAGTTCTCACGGTTACACATGGTGTATATAGTGTGTGAAGTGCATTGTGGTGAGAGATCATGAACCCAAGCCCCATGTCTCTGGCGTCTGAAGAGAGCAGCTGTAGATAGATCACGCACCTGAGGAGATCCATGTGCGCTCCGGCCGCTTCAGTGCCAGACTGTTGGCTGACTCCTGATGACTCCCGCTCGCAGTGCCAGTTCCAGCCGGGCCTGTTAAACGCTCCACACGGAGCCGCTTGGCAGACCCAGAGCTCTTAAACGAGCAGGCAAACGCTCCACGCTTCACATTATGCTCGTCTGCTCGTACCTGCTGACCGGCCGAGGCTTCGTCTGACAGCCAGCGTGAGAAGTGACTGAAATCCCTCTTCTTCTCATACAGCAGTAAAATACATACATGATGGTAGAGAGCCCGCTTTACGGCAGCAATATACAGTATGGGCATGCAGTCAGTCAATCTGTTTGATAACATGCGAGTTCAACCAAGATATGGAGCGTTTGGTTTGGTTTGCATTCATAAAATGAAAAGAGAAAATACATGTGACATGAATTACCTTTCAGTTCTAAAGTCAGTTAAAGGTGCAGTGTGTGAATTTTAGTGACATCTAGTGGTGAGGTTGTGAACTGCACCCGCCTGAGACAGCAGAGAGTGACTAGCGCTCTGTAGAGCAGTTTGGCCCTTTAGGGCTACTGTAGAAACATGGCGGCTTCACTGTAAGGGGACCAGCGGTGTATGTAGAGAGAAACGCCTCATTCTAATGTAATAAAAACATGATGGTTCATTATGTAAGGTCTTTATACACCACTGAAAATGTATATTATACTGCATTTCTGTCAATAGATCCTCATATATACTACACACTGGATTATCCAACAGACATATTTAGCATGTAAACCAAAATAACAGTAAACTTCCTGTGAGTAAGACTCATGTTAGGTCATCCTGCACACCTCTTAAGTTCTAGAAAACAAACCGATTTATGTTTTGCTTTCGTCCAGTGCCAGAATCTCAAGAACAAGACATTTTCCTCTGGAGGAAGGACACAGGCTTTGGCTTTCGGATCCTGGGCGGGAATGAACCCGGAGAACCGGTGAGTCTGAAAGCATCAAATATACATGCATCTGCTAACGGCACATGAACGAGCAGTGAGTTGATCTACTCAAGCAATACAGCTAGGTTGGTTAGCAAAGCGTTGATAGAAATATACATGTAAATAACACCTAAAACAGAATCAATGCACCTTGCATGAATAAAGAGGCTGTGTATAATCCAGTCATAATCACTCTGTGATATCGGTGATCATGTGATTTTCATTTCCTATAGTCAGTACTAAAATCTGACATCTGACTTGTCCATTGATACTGTAAGACTGTCCCAGTCACTGCTGCTTTCTTACAAGAGAAGACAATAATGACCCATAATAATATCTGCAGCTTGTAATCATAAGCACAGCTGATTTGACTGTGTGGACCAGATCTACATAGGGCACATCGTGAAGTACGGGGCGGCGGACGAGGACGGCCGGCTGCGGTCCGGGGATGAGCTCCTCAGTGTGGACGGCACGGCTGTGCTGGGGAAGTCTCATCAGCTGGTGGTGCAGCTCATGCAGCAGGCGGCCAAACAGGGCCACGTCAACCTCAGCGTACGCCGCAAGAGCACTTACGGAGGTGAGCGCTCATAACACACACCTCCAGCTGAGAACACCTTTATTTCACTGCGCCCTGCTCCTCAGGGGTTAGGCAGCGGTCGACCTGCATGAGCGCTGAGGGGGTGTGGCGAAGGCACGTTCACACCAAGAGTTCACACCCCAGCGATAACGGTGAAGGCACAGAGAAATTATATCAATGGAATCACTTTCAGAATGATTTCTTTCCAGGGGATGAATGATAAAAACAGCCAATCAGAATCCATCCTGCTGTAACGAACTCAAGCATTTAAAGCACCGGACAAGTGCTAGGAATAAACAGAGCGATATCGTTTGCTGGTGTGGACGCAAAAAGTTATCTTTAAAGTTATCGTTCTTGGTGTGATCGGGCATTTATGTGATACAGTTTTAAAGAGTGTATTATTTATACACTCACCTAACGGATTATTAGGAACACCTGTTCAATTTATCATTAATGTATTATCTAATCAACCAATCACATGGCAGTTGCTTCAGTGCATTTAGGGGTGTGGTCCTGGTCAAGACAATCTCCTGAACTCCAAACTGAATGTCAGAATGGGAAAGAAAGGTGATTTAAACAATTTTGAGCGTGGCACGGTTGTTGGTGCCAGACGGGCCGGTCTGAGTATTTCACAATCTGCTCAGTTACTGGGATTTTCACACACAACCATTTCTAGGGTTTACAAAGAATGGTGTGAAAAGGGAACACATCCAGTATGCAGTCCTGTGGGAGAAAATGCCTTGTTGATGCTAGAGGTCAGAGGAGAATGGGCCGACTGATTCAAGCTGATAGAAGAGCAACTTTGACTGAAATAACCACTCACATAACCGAGGTATGCAGCAAAGCATTTTAACACACACACACACACACACACACAACCTTGAGGCGGATGGGCACAACACTCACACACACACACAGTTATATACATATTACACTCACACACACAGCATTTCTTTTTCACACACACACAAAATTGGACAGTTGAAGACTGGAAAAATGTTGCCTGGTCTGATGAGTCTGGATTTCTGTTGAGACATTCAGATGGTAGAGTCAGAATTTGGCGTAAACAGAATGAGAACATGGACCCATCATGCCTTGTTCCCACTGTGCAGGCTGGTGGTGGTGGTGTAATGGTGTGGGGATGTTTTCACTGTGCAGGCTGGTGGTGGTGGTGTAATGGTGTGGGGTGTTTTCACTGTGCAGGCTGGTGGTGGTGGTGTAAGTGTGTGGGGGTGTTTTCACTGTGCAGGCTGGTGGTGGTGGTGTAATGGTGTGGGGGTGTTTTCACTGTGCAGGCTGGTGGTGGTGGTGTAATGGTGTGGGGGATGTTTTCACTGTGCAGGCTGGTGGTGGTGGTGTAATGGTGTGGGGATGTTTTCTTGGCACACTTTAGACCCCTTAGTGCCAATTGGGCATGGTTTAAATGCCACGGCCTACCTGAGCATTGTTTCTGACCATGTCCATCCCTTTATGACCACCATGTTCCCATCCTCTGATGGCTACTTCCAGCAGGATAATGCACCGTCACAAAGCTCCAATCATTTCAAATTGGTTTCTTGAACACGACAATGAGTTCACTTAACTAAAATGGCCCCCACAGTCACCAGATCTCAACCCAATAGAGCATCTTTGGGATGAGGTGGAACGGGAGCTTCGTGCCCTGGATGTGCATCCCACAAATCTCCATCAACTCCAAGATGCGATCCTATCAATATGGGCCAACATTTCTAAAGAATGCTTTCAGCACTTTGTTGAATCAATGCCACGTAGAATTAAGGCAGTTCTGAAGGTGAAAGGGTCAAACACAGTATTAGTGTGTGCTCCTAATAATCCTTTAGGTGAGTGTATGAAGGAGGACTTGCAGGACTAATGTCACGAGAACTGAATAGTGAAATGTTTGCCTGTAAATAAGAGGATGCGTTCACGCCATTCCGTTATTATGAGATCACAACACATGATGTCATACCCGGAGCTGTTCACGGTGACATATTTGATCAGCTATATTATTATTATTATTATTATTATATTATTTATAAAATTTAACCGGTCAAAGTGGGCAGTAGGAGCGACTGCGGGTGTTCATGTCAAGCCCTGGATAGAAGGCAAGACCATTTGAACCAAAGTGTGCTGATATTCCCATTATTAAATACAATATTTCAATGAATAAAAATAAATAGGATAAATTCTTGGTGGTTCCACCTGGACCGGTTGTGTCCCCCAGAACCCTTCCTGTGGTGTGTCTGACGTCTGTCTGTGTGTGTGTGTAAAGGTGTGAGTGTGTGTGTGTGTGTGTGTGTGTGTGTGTGTGTGTGTGTGTGTGTGTGTGTGTGTGTGTGTGTGACTCGCTCAACACCGTGAGCTCCGGCTCCGGCAGCACCAGCGGGATCGGCAGCGGAGAAATACAGCATATTGTAGTGTGTGTGTGAGTGTGTGTGTGTGTGTGTGTGTGTGTGTGTGGCTGTGTGTGTATAAAATGCACACGGCATGTGTGTGTGTGAGGAATGCTGCCGATTATTCCTCCTCTAATCTGTGTTTCCTGTGCTGTGTGTGTGTGTGTGTGTGACACCTGCGTGTCCATGCCTC
>CM040928.1:40456752-40501752 GCA_023029165.1 Gobiocypris rarus
GGAACAGTGGCGGGTGTTATGTTAATTAACTACAGTGAGTGAGGGCGGGGCTAAGAGACACTGTTCAGCCAATCAGGACCAGAGGCAGGTGTTATGTTAATTAACTACAGTGAGTGAGGGCGGGCTAAGAGACACTGTTCAGCCAATCAGGACCAGTGGCGGGTGTTATGTTAATTAACTACAGTGAGTGAGGGCGGGGCTAAGAGACACTGTTCAGCCAATCAGGACCAGAGGCGGGTGTTATGCTAATTAACTACAGTGAGTGAGGGCGGGCTAAGAGACACTGTTCAGCCAATCAGGAACAGAGGCGGGTGTTATGTTAATTAACTACAGTGAGTGAGGGCGGGCTAACAGACTGTTCAGCCAATCAGGACCAGAGGAGGGTGTTATGTTAATTAACTACAGTGAGTGAGGGCGGGGCAAAGAGACACTGTTCAGCCAATCAGGAACAGTGGCGGGTGTTATGCTAATTAACTACAGTGAGTGAGGGCGGGGCTAACAGACGCTGTTCAGCCAATCAGGACCAGAGGCGGGTGTTATGTTAATTAACTACAGTGAGTGAGGGCGGGGCTAAGAGACACTGTTCAGCCAATCAGGAACAGTGGCGGGTGTTATGTTAATTAACTACAGTGAGTGAGGGCGGGGCTAAGAGACACTGTTCAGCCAATCAGGACCAGAGGCGGGTGTTATGTTAATTAACTACAGTGAGTGAGGGCGGGGCTAAGAGACACTGTTCAGCCAATCAGGACCAGAGGACATTATGTTAATTAACTACAGTGAGTGAGGGCGGGGCTAAGAGACACTGTTCAGCCAATCAGGACCAGAGGCGGGTGTTATGTTAATTAACTACAGTGAGTGAGGGCGGGGCTAAGAGATGTTGTTCAGCCAATCACGACTAGAGGCAAGTTTTATGCTAATTAACTACAGTGAGTGAGGGCGGGGCTAAGAGATGCTGTTCAGCCAATCACGACCAGATGTGGACATTATGCTAATTAACTACAGTGAGTGAGGGCGGGGCTAAGAGACGCTGCTCAGCCAATCAGGACCAGAGGCGGGTGTTATGCTAATTAACTACAGTGAGTGAGGGCGGGGCCAAGAGACGCTGGCGGGACCGGAGGCGGACATTAGGGTTGGAGCTCTTCAGGACAGCAGCTCTCTAGGCCCAATGATGAGGGCCCCTGATCTAGGGCAAAGGAGTACTTTGCAAAAACTTAAATACAAGATGGTTTTTAGTGGTTTTATTGGTCACTACATAATTTCCATGGTTTCATTTGTGTTATTGTTTAGAAGACTTGATATAATAAAAAATGAGTAGGGGTGTGCCGGACGCTTTGACTGGTTGTGTAGATGTTGCTGTCTGAGTGTTTCTGCTTTCATGTTTGATTGCATGAAGTGCTGGTTTACTGGCACAAGCCGAGTGCTGTTAGTATCTTAACCTAAAGGCTTTCTTCATTCATTTCCAGACGGCCCAAATGACAGCTACCCTCCCTCGCCCGGGCCACAAAATCATTCGGAAGTGAGGACTTTGCTGGTCAGTGGCCCGTTTCATCCTCCGTCAGAGTCCAGCTATACATCCGAATATCACACCCCATCCCAGCCCAAGCAGCAGCAACTGAAGGACAGACAGCGGGAGCCAGCGAGGGAACAAGAGCCGGACAACCACCTGTCCTGGAACAACCAGCCCAGCCCCAAAAACAACTCCCACCGCAGGGTCAAGAAGTCCGAGTCCGAGAGCGGCATCGCCAAGCTCTTCAAAACATTAAGGAAAGAGGGCGGATTTGGAAGGAAATCTTCCAATCAGGATCTACTGAGGCGGGGCCGCAAACCATCCATAGACACGCAGAGCAGCGCTGGATCCCAGGTGCGCAGTGGATCCTTGGATCGCTCCTCCGGCCGGAAGCGCAACAGCTCTCCAGACCGCCGTAGAGCCAAGTCTGTGGACCGACGGATAACACGGCCCTATAAAGATCAGTCCCCTGAGCGAAGCTATCAAGCCTCTTCCCAGGACCTGCTGAGCCGGATCTCCACTCCAGAAAGGCATTTCCATCCCCAAAAAGAGCCCCAGACCCCCCGCCGGAACTACAACAGCGAGGGCTACTTCACCTCCACCCCTGAGCGGCCAAACAAAGCCATGGCCCATACCCTCGGACGCACACCTGAGCGTGGGATAAAAAACCGCAACGTTCTGCACAACGGCTCTCCATCCAGTCAAGCTGAAAGACAAGGGTATTTCCTCAACGCACCCAGTGAGAGACACTTCCGCGGGAGATCAGACAGCAGCAGCGACGGAAGTTACCTGGAAGAGGGCGCCACTCCACAGCTTAGGGAATATTACAACGCACTGAAAGCCAGCAGCGCGAACGGGACCGGTGTGGGCCGAGGCCTTGGCCAGAGCTCGCCCAGCAAGAGACGGCTTTACAAGGAGAACCACGCAGACCTCAGCATCTGACCGCTTCACCACACCTTCAACTATGGGTTTTTATAGTTTTCATCCGTCCGGTTGTTTTTATATGTTGTGTTGCAAGTGAAATCCATGTGACTGAAACTCTTTTGTTCTCTGCAAACGCGTCTTCTTTGTGTCCTCTTTTCTCCAAACTGAACCAGAGCACAAGCATTCAATGTTCGTTTCTTTGTTTGTACATTTGAATAGATGTGGCGAAACCCTCCAGCTATGATGCTACTGTTTAAGTAATATATTTAAGCTGTATATTTATTTTGACTGTAACTCGATGGGCTGAAAAAGCATCATTCAGACACTATCTGACCTAGTTTGTTTTAACACTGCACTGGACCGAGGCACGAGCCGCCCATACGCAAAAAAGCGCGGAAGAAACGCGAGCAGAAAGGCATTCTCTTGTGGCACAAAATTTTGTTGTTTTTGCCATAATCACCAGAAATTAGACTAAAGGCACATGTGTACAGTTTAGAAAACTCGACCCAACATTAGCTTAAAGCGAGTTATTACAAAATGTATATTTTATGAACTAATCAGGTGCTTTTAAAAAGTGAATCAAAGTACATTCGAGCTGCACGGTAATCAGTATGTGTTCCCACAGGATGCAAACACTGGAGTTATGGAATATAAGAAGCGTTGTCCCTGCATATTTCTCAGTGGCAGTTCACAATCATGTTCATTCGTCCCTCACACAGACAGACAGACACCTTTACCTCCACAAAGTCCAGAACCAAAGGCCATGGAAGCGCTCTGAACGCTGTGCGAGAACTGTGGCCTGAATGTACAGTTACAGAAGACTACATGAGAACGGCACAATCTGCCAAACTGAGCCACCGCGTGTTTTCCGTCACGCTCTCGACACGCAATACGTGTTTGTTTGGGAACACATTCCGACAGGACCATAATCTCTCGACCGGGAACAAGAACAGGGAATTCCTTCAGTGTCGTCTGAATAGTACTGTATGGAAAGGTATCCGCCGCTGTCTTTTATTACTGTATGTACTTTAACCCGCGTCGGTAAGGATACTGCTGCCTTTTCTCTGTACAAAAAAGAATTTATGAAAGCTGTCCTCACCTAGAAGAAGATACTAACATGTTTATACTCAGCTCACTACGATGACGTGTGCTCAGAATCAGGCATATGGAAAGTTATTTTTTGTTTTCCTCTCTCCGGGAAAGATGGGAGATGTTTTTCACGGAAGGCGGTTGAATATCTGTCGTTATGGATAGCCTGCTTTTTTTCTAGAGATCTTCTATACTGTCTGTGGTCTCTGCAAAGCTCTATGGATTTAAAATGCTTTTTCTGTTGATAAAATGGTCTAATTTTCTTTCTTTTCTTTTTTTTACAAAACTATGCATATATAAAAAAATTCTGCATTGTCCATAGCTTTATTTGACTCATGAAGTTATACATAACATTAGTATAAGTTCAAGTAGATGTGGACTTACACAGTAAAGTTTTTTCTTGTTTGAATGGATCACAATGTATATGTAGCTATCAAAAAAAAGTCTGTGAATGCTATTTTTATTATCAAATAAAGTTTTCCATACAAATTCACACTTCCGTGTTCATTGTGGTGGTGTGTGAAATAACACTACGTTTAAAAAGACAAACCCAGCTGACCTTCCGACTGGGAAAAAGCACAACAGCACCCAAGTAATGTCTCAAACATATATTCAGGAATGTTGTGATAGCGTGGATTATCCCTGACTTCATTGAGCGTGTGGTTATTTAAATTGTACTTCTTTAGGAAGCTGCTTAGGAAAGCATACATTTAGCATCAATCAAGCAAAAATGTAAGGGATTATTAACTCTCCACCATTGACGGAAATGTCTGGAGTCTATAGTAGGGGGTGCTATTACACCTCTTCAGAAAGCACAGAATCTCCTGACCAAAACACATGGAAATGAAGAAGCAGAAACAAGCCATATCATACACTATATCTCCTGCCTTCACATGCACATGAGCTTTAATGCCATCCCATTCTTAATCCGTAGGGTTTAATATGGAGTCGGCCACCCTTTGCAGCTCTAACAGCTTCAGCTCTTCTGGGAAGGCTTTCCTCAAGGTTTAGGAGTGTGTTTATGGGAATTCTTCTAGAAGTGCATTTGTGAGGTCAGGCACTGATGTTGGACGAGAAGGCCTGGCTCGCAGTCTCCGCTCTAATTCATCCCAAAGGTGTTCTATCGGGATGAGCTCAGGACTCTGTGCAGGCCAGTCCAGTTCCTCCACACCAAACTCGCTCATCCATGTGTTTATGGAGCGACGCTTTGTGCACTGGAGCGCAGTCATGTTGGGACAGGAAGGGTGTAATAGTGTATGTTATTATGCATATGTAAAATAACGTGATCATTAACATTAAACAGCATATAAATCAAAACAATCTAATGTTACTGAATGAAATGCCGACCCAGGATGAGCTACAGGACTGTGAAGCTTTAGGGTGTTAATGGACTCTACTCCGTCTGTGTTTGATCATCGCTCTGAATCCCATCCGGACCTAATCCTGGACAAAAACACCATTTTCTTTTTTGCCTACTCTGTGAATTCAGACATGCTACTCTTGTGACACACCTGTATTCCAAATGTTTTGAAGTAATTTAGTACTTTTGTGTGAGGTTGAGCTGATGTTTACAGAATTTGAATTTTCAATCAGAAAATGAACAGAAACCGCATTAAGAAACAGATTGATAAGGGTATCTCTCCACAGTTTTTTTCAATGGGATTGAGATGTAGACTCATTACAGGACACTTCAGGACAGCCCAGTTTTGTCTTGATCCACTCCAGGGTTCTTTCTGCATGTTTAGGATCCTTGACCCATGACCTTCGATGGAGGCCCTTTCTAACACTGAGTCCGATATTGTGCTCCAAAATGCCTTGCTATTCGCCTTATTTCATTATGCCATGCACACATTCAAAACAACCGGTGCCAGAGGCAGCAAGACAAGCCCGGACATCTCTGAGCCTCCTCTGTGTGGTTGTAGGGAAGGGTCTCTTTTCTTTGAAGGCTTCCTTTGTTTTCTGTAATCAGAGATAGTGTGATTTGGTCTCCTCGGTCCTCAGCAGTGTTGGGAGTAACATGTTACAAAGTAACCAAAGTACAAAGTACCGCGTTACTGTAATTCCACTACTTTTAGCAGTAACGTGCATGTAACTAAATATTTTTTTTGAATTAAGTAACGCAATTACAACTACTGAAATTTGAATGAGTTTGTTACTCGCGTTACTCTCTATTGTGAAAAATGAACGCTTGCAGACAAGAAGCTCAAATCTATAGGCCCAGCCTGTGTTTTTACACGTGTTGCAGCCATTAAAATAGTTCAGTTACATTTTTAATGTCAAAGTAGTAGCATTTATGTTTGTTAAATTAAAGTTTACATTTTGTTAAAGTGAAGACTAAGAGGCCAGCGGCGAGTTAAGCTAATGCTATACATTTACGCATTTGGCAGACGCTTTTATCCAAAGCGACTTACCCTTATTAGGGACAATCCCTCTGGAGCAACATGGAGTAAAGTGCCTTGCTCAAGGACACACTGGTGGTGACCACTGGGATCTTCTGCATATCAGTTCCATGGTTTAACCCACTGGACCACCATCTCACATTATTTTTAGCCTCTCAAATCAACACTGGTCTTGTCTTGCCTATTATAAAACATTTATAAAAAAGTGAAAAATACTTTCAAATACAAGTTTAAGCGTTTAGCCTATTATAACCACCACAGCAAAAATGCATTTTTTATAAGTTTAGGTTAGGCTATTAGGCTGACAGTAGGCGCTCGCAAACGAAACGGTCTACACAATCCAAAAAGATAAAAACATGCAGGTTGTCTTACCTTTCACCTCTACGCAAAATAAATCCGATCTTCAATTCCCGCGGCATATGCACATTTAACGGAGTTAACGTCAACGAAATATAGCAAAAGATTCGAGCTGCATCTTATCATCAGCTCATTTCAAGACCTCGATATGAGAGAGTGACCTAAGCACCGGTAAGATCATTTAGTCTCATTAGTTTTAATAAAGATGATTGTGTGACTTTCAGTTTTCCTTGCGGTCGTTTGCGTGTTTTCTTGCTTTACTCATCTGTGGCGACGCATGTTGCAGTAACGCGTCATATCTGAACATATATAGGTAACACGCTCACACACGTTTATTTTTTAACAATTTGCCAGGAGTAAAATATAGCTCCATAGGTGGTTTAAACAAGCAGATATTTGTGGTCTTTTCACAAGCGGAGAGATATCTGTTCTGAGAGATGAATGAAGTGAGCAGGTAAAGGCCATTACTCTCCCAGCTGCTGCTGTTGGACACTACACACCGCTCTACTGCTGGATCTGATTTCAAGGCCTGTTGATGACAATAAATATGTCACATGCCTGTCCTGTCTTGTGTGCACATGTGGGTTTTGTTAGTGTGGCCATGTGCCTCTGTCATTGTTAGTTCCCACCCCCTTGTTATCTCGTTATTGGTTTAATTTGCCCCACCTGTGTTCCCTCACTCCCTGCTTGATTTCTCCCCTTTATAAGCTCCTGTGTGTTTGCAGTCCTTGTCGGATCGTTGTAATGTCTACATCTCCCAGTTCCCCGTGATCTTTGTTGGTTGTGTAAGTCTTTTGTGATTCTTATTATGTGTTTTTTTTCTCCCTCGTGGGTTTTGTTTTGAGTTTGTTTTGTTTGTAATTAAATTCCTTTTTTCTCACTGCACTTGAGTCCAAAAATAGGTCTACAAATTATGTTTATTGTGTTTTAATGTTCAGTTCTGTTCCTATTTACATTTAAAAAGCAAACATAAAAGTAACTTAAAAGTAACTTTCCCTAGTAACTAATTACTTTTGATATACAGTAATTGGTAAAGTAATTAAATTACTTTTTAAAAGAAGTAACTAGTAACTGTAACTAATTACTATTTTTCAATAACTTGCCCAACAGTGGTCCTCAGGACATTCTCCCAGAAGGATATTGGCATGTTCAGGTGTGTTTCTCGTGTCAGTTCAGGTGTGTTTCTCGTGTCAGTTCAGGTGTGTTTCTCGTGTCAGTTCAGGTGTGTTTCTCGTGTCAGTTCAGGTGTGTTTCTCGTGTCAGTTCAGGTGTGTTTTCTCGTGTCAGTTCAGGTGTGTTTCTCGTGTCAGTTCAGGTGTGTTTCTCGTGTCATTTCAGGTGTGTTTCTCGTCTCAGTTCAGGTGTGTTTCTCGTGTCAGTTCAGGTGTGTTTCTCGTCTCAGTTCAGGTGTGTTTCTCGTCTCAGTTCAGGTGTGTTTCTCGTCTCAGTTCAGGTGTGTTTCTCATCTCAGTTCAGGTGTGTTTCTCGTCTCAGTTCAGGTGTGTTTCTCGTGTCAGTTCAGGTGTGTTTCGTGTCAGTTCAGGTGTGTTTCTCATGTCAGTTCAGGTGTGTTTCTCGTGTCAGTTCAGGTGTGTTTCTCGTGTCAGTTCAGGTGTGTTTCTCATGTCAGTTCAGGTGTGTTTCTCATGTCAGTTCAGGTGTGTTTCTCATGTCAGTTCAGGTGTGTTTCTCGTCTCAGTTCAGGTGTGTTTCTCGTCTCAGTTCAGGTGTGTTTCTCGTCTCAGTTCAGGTGTGTTTCTCATGTCAGTTCAGGTGTGTTTCTCATGTCAGTTCAGGTGTGTTTCTCGTGTCAGTGAGAACACCATACCGTGTCTTGAATCTGTGTGGAAGTTGACCAAGGTGCTTTTTCTACCTTTCAGCTGTCCTTCGCTGCAATCTTCCATCAATTTTGTCACTACTTAATAACATAATTTATAGTGGAAAATGGAACATCTAGGGTACAACATCTGCATGGAAACAATCCTACATTTGATCTAAGATCATTCCTCAAATGCGCATGTGATACAGAGAAATACTCTCTTCCAGATGTGAAATCTATAAATTGCAAATGATCAGCTGAATGGTTTTAGATCTCTGCCTTGTAAATGGCATCTAATTAAAGTCATTAGCATATACTGTATAAACGAGCACCAGTCAACGTCCAAATCCTTAACTTAATGACGAGTGGCAAGACTTGATCTGCTTAGAGCCTGATGTGGCGCTAAGCACTTTTCCATGTCAAAGTCGTTTTTAAAGCTATGGCGCTGGCGTGGATTTAAGTGTACACACACTAAGCTCAAATCTGTGCTAATGCATGTTTTTAAGGTTCTCTGGAGATGCATTTAACTTGAGATTGTCCATGCTTGGCTATACTCTTGTGTCTGACCTCTTCAGATGGGAATCATCTATCTCTCCTGGTCTACAAACACAACAGCTGCTGTTAAAAAGGCATAGCAGCTTCTGCACTCCCTGTGAGTCCTAAAGATAAAACCTCTGTGTTCAAAGCTACTGGTCACCTACCGCTCTGCCATCGAGAGTGTCTTAACATACAGCCTCACAGTGTGGTCAAAAAGAGAGGCCTAAACATCACCGCTGCCTATCCAGAACAAAAAACATGAAAGACTCTTCTCAGGCCGTCACTGCTGTTTACCCTCTTGCCCTCAGGAAGGCGATACCGGGCTATTAAAAGCACACTGAACAGTTTTTATCCAAGAGCCATCCAGTCCCTACTTGTACACTATTTATATATGAACACCTACGTGGACTGTGCAATGTCTGTTTGTGACCCTGCGCTTTCCTCTTACCTGCTGCACCTGGTTTACATATGTGGGATGTGCTTGTCCTGTTCACATGTGTGTATGTAGTGTAGCACCGCTGAGCAGTCTCTGGAATATAAGCAATGCAATAAAGGCTAATTCTAATTTGTTCGTCCATGCTCAGTACTGCAGTACACACTCTCACACACACATGCAAATCTCACATGCTGCATCCCAATTCATCTACTTATACTACATCCTAAAAGTATGCACTGTTTTTGTGAAGAAAAAGTACATCTTTTTGAGTGCATGTCGGAAGAGTAGGCAAGCTTTGGGAGATCCTTCATCATAACCGCGTCTTTGACGGAAGTTCAGACACTCGATAACGCGCATCCCATCACCATTTAAACTGCCCTGTCAATCATTCAATTCAAATATTTGTATAGCGCTTTTTCACAATACACATTGTTTCAAAGCATCTTTCATCTTCATCTTCATCAATCATCTTATCACAGGTAAAATCCTCCACATACAATTTCATTTGATTTCCTACCGTATCGGAGAGAAAAGTAGCAGTGCGTTGATCTGCCAGTCGTGGGTCTTTCATGTGTTTGCAATTTGAATAATGATGCTTAAAAGTTAATGACCAAATGTATAAGTTCACAATGCTGTTACAGATTAAATATAATTTGGATGACACTGAATATATATCGTCAGGTAAGATACTAATAATTGATCACTTAAACTCCTTTATCTAAACCTATCTAAGTATTTTTTGTAGTTCTAATCAAATCCTCGTCCAATGCAATATTAGCCATTGGAGAGTGCACGGATCTGCATTTCGGATTCTAACCGGAACACCATCCGTGTGTCTTTGGGATACTCATTTCAACACACTACGATTTGGGATGCACTAATTCTGATTTGGAATTGTATTTACGATGAAGAGTATGCAGGACCACGAGTCATTTTCGCTTTTCAAACTTGTTGAATACAGGAAAGTTGTGTTCCTGTTTAAACAGATGCCAGTGAAAGGCCAACTATACCTAATCATAATCCATCTTCACCACTCCGACCTAGCGCAGGATTAACACGTCAGTTCTGATCCTCCCTAATTCATCCATACATATCTATCCAATCATCCTTCATAAAGCCCCTAATCCAAGGTGACAGTGAGACTAACACATTGAGCGTTATAAAATCCATAATTATGTTTGAAGGAATGCATGGACAATTCTGATTCTATAAAGTATGTAGTTACAGCGTTGCAGTTCGGTACTGATCTTGATTCTCAGTGGGAGTGTATACATCACATTAAAGCTCTCATCAGAAATCAGTATTGTTTATTCATTTTAAAGTTCTATTTTGACATTTCATCAACATCACAGCTCAATCAACACATAAACAGAGCGATTTAATTTGCAAAGTGCTTTTTATTGTTACATTGCCTTGAATACATGCCTCTACAATCACAACAAAGCCAGTATAAGGAGTCCAGCAGTAAGAGAGTTAAGATATTTTTTTCCTTTTGCAGCAAGAAAAACAAAAAGAATCTTATGCACCATTACGCTGGACTCGCTGGATGTACTGAAACTGGGACATGGTCTGTCCTCTCTCAAAACTGTCTTTTGGTTGAACCAATTGGGTTTTGTAAAAATACAAAAAGAAAAACTGACAGACGATTTTTTCTGCAAGTGGTAGCGGTCGCTCGTTTCCCTGGGCTGAACACTTCGTGGTCTCTGTGTCGGTTGCCGAAGCCCAGTGCGTGTCGTGTCTGCTTATAGTGTGTCCTGAACGCGTGTTTATGCTGGGGACACGGAGCTGGAAGACACGGATGAAGCCTCGGTCTTGGATGCTGTAGTGGAGGCTCCCTCTTCCTCCTCGAAGGGGTTCTTTCCGCAGCACAGGGTGGTGATCATGCAGTTGCGGAACTGCTTGTTCATGCAGATGTAGATGACCGGGTTGTAGACAGCAGAGGTCTTGGCAAAGAAGGCTGGAATTGTCATGAAGACAGGCCCAAATTCGGTTCCCTGGTGGGTGAAGATGTACCAGGCCACACTGGCGTAGGGGAGCCAACAAACCAAGAAGGCGAAGCCCATGAGGACGACCATGCGGGTGACCTCGCGCTCAGCCCTCTGCGTGGTCTCGGACTCCTGCTGCTGGGCAGCGGCTTCTTTGACCGTGCAGACCAGACGGCCATAGCAGAAGAAAATGACACAGAAGGGAATGAGGGCGTGGACAAGAAACATGTAGATGACGAAGGACTCGTTGTTGTAGCCCTCTGCGCGAGTGTAATAGTCGACTCCGCATGAGCACTGCATGCCCTCGGGGATGTAACGGGACCAGCCGAGAAGGGGTGGCACGGCGCAGGAGCTGGCCATGACCCAGGTGAAGACGACTCCCATGATGGCGTGGTTCTCGCCGAAGCGGAAGTTGCTGATGGGCTTACAGACGACAAGCCACCTCTCAATGGCCAGCGTGACAATGGACCAAAGAGCCATTTCACCACCCAGGGTTGCGAAGAAGCCCTCGAGGTTGCAGCCGAGGCGTCCGAACACAAAGTAGCCGTGCAATGAGGTGTACATCGTCGTGGTGAAGCCGCCGAACACCATGAAGAGATCAGCAACAGCGAGGTTCAGCAGGATGTAGTTGAGGGGTGTACGCAGCTTCTTGTGCTCGAGGGTGACATACAGAGTGAGGAAATTGACGGGGAAGCCGGTGATAATGAGGAAGAACATGTAAGCGGCCAGGACGCCGTATGCCCATGGTGCCACCAGGTAGTACTGAGGATAATCGTACGGGCTCCTAACAACGCCTGTGGCATTGGACATAGGCACGTAGAATGCCGGTCCCTCTGTACCGTTCATGGCTGCGGTTGGATGTGGTCAGCCCCTTCTGCGCTAGTCTTTGGATGGCCTGGCAGGAATGTAGAGAAACGAGGCAGGACCGTGCTACGACTTGATGGGGCGTGCATGCACCCCGCTTTATAGAGACCCGCTTGGGATTAACTGATGTTTCCAGGTTGTCAGCAAGAGTCTATTTAGGCCAGAGCTAATAAAATAATCCCTGCAATCATTGCACTGCATATCTGGCAACTTATCAAGTTATTAAGGTTGTACCTGACCAGCAGGTAACTGCCCCTGTTGGGTTGCCCCTGAGTAGTATTTGGACACACTTGTATGTGTAAATGTGTAAATCATAAATGTCTTTGAATTAGACGACACAAAATCAAACCAAGGGGTTATTTGCAAGAAGCACATTCCAAGCTAAACATTTGACAAAAGGAAGAGTATTTGGTTTGAAATGATACAATATGCAAACTATTCAAAATTAAGATGGTATTTTGGCACTTTCTTCTTCTCAAACGACAAAATGTTCAATGTTACTGTGATTACCCATGGTGCATTAGTACTAACAAGGTATGCTAAATGTTAAATGTGAGGTAAAATACTGAACCAAAGCAAAATAAAATGCTGAGGTTGAGCTTTAAAAACTACAAGATCTTTTACAATGCTATTGCGGAATATATTGGTCTTTATATTTTCAAGGTATAAATTTTTAGCTAGTTTGTGTTCCCTGGGAAGTGAGCTCATGACCTTGGGAGGTTTATTACCACATGAACTAAAGGAACCAGAATGCTGGAAATCTTCTTGGCAACACATTATTTGACATTGTACTAATGGAAGTGCATGCCAACTTATTCCACTACCCAACAGTCCGCTAATACTCTAATGAGAGTTATAGTAGAAGAATGTATAAACTGGGCTTTTGGAACAAAGCGTGACTCTGCTCTTATAAATCGACCAAATATGACACATCAATTTTGAGTGCATTAATTCAAGAATAAGAAATTCTCACTTTTCATTAAGGATATTAAACACAAGAATACTTGTTGTAAAAGGTATTTGTATTTCATGTGGTGTCAGGTGGACTTAGGCTACCCTTGGCACTTTGAACCGCCTGGGTAGACATGCTCAAGGCTCAGCATATTTCACACAGGTGGGTTTTATGAAGAGGATTTACGGATTACAGGAGAGTTACCCTACAATGAGAAGTCTTAAGCACATTAGCTGCTCACTAGCCTGCTATCCACTGTGCACTGGCTGCTGGGGAAAGAGGGAAAGGGGAATCGTTCCTAATTGGTCAGTCTAGTCTCTATCAGCATGCTGCGCAATCATTTACAAATATTTCAATATAAAACTTTCACACAATCTGAAGTGCAATATATGAACAGATGTGTCAGTAATTTTAGTGTCTGCGTTCTGTGAGTTCAGTTTAGATGTTAAACACTTACATCTTAAGTTTGAAATTTTACAGAAAAAATTACAGTTAAAATGAAATGATTAATTTACAGGCCCTTCTGAGTGGACAGCTTATATCCGGGAAGCGAACCAGTTTACAAAAGCACATCTTAAGCACAACTTTTTGTAACTCATTTTCGAATCGAACCCATCTATTTAATGGACACTCACATTTGACACATGTTTTTCCCGGCTCTATATACAGGTCCTTCTCAAAAAATTTGCATATTGTGATAAAAGTTCATTATTTTCCATAATGTAATGATAAAATTTAAATTTCATATATTTTAGATTCATTGCACACCAACTGAAATATTTCAGGTCTTTTATTGTTTTGATACTGATGATTTGGGCATACAGCTCATGAAAACCCAAAATTTCTATCTAAAAAAATTAGCATATCATGAGATGGTTCTCTAAACGAGCTATTAACCTAATCATCTGAATCAACTTATTAACTCTAAACACCTGCAAAAGATTCCTGAGGCTTTTAAAAACTCCCAGCCTGGTTCATTACTCAAAACCGCAATCATGGGTAAGACTGCCGACCTGACTGCTGTCCAGAAGGCCATCATTGACCCCTCAAGCGAGAGGGTAAGACACAGAAAGACATTTCTGAACCAATAGGCTGTTCCCAGAGTGCTGTATCAAGGCACCTCAGTGGGAAGTCTGTGGGAAGGGAAAAGTGTGGCAAAAAACACTGCACAACGAGAAGAGGTGACCGGACCCTGAGGAAGATTGTGGAGAAGGACCGATTCCAGACCTTGGGGGACCTGTGGAAGCAGTGGACTGAGTCTGGGTAGAAACATCCAGAGCCACCGTGCACAGGCGTGTGCAGGAAATGGGCTACAGGTGCCGCATTCCCAGGTCAAGCCACTTTTGAACCAGAAACAGCGGCAGAAGCGCCTGACCTGGGCTACAGAGAAGCAGCACTGGACTGGCGCTCAAATTTTGCATGTCATTGGGAAATCAAGGTGCCAGAGTCTGGAGGAAGACTGGGGAGAAGGAAATGCCAAAATGCCTGAAGTCCAGTGTCAAGTACCCACAGTCAGTGATGGTCTGGGGTGCCATGTCAGCTGCTGGTGTTGGTCCACTGTGTTTTATCAAGGGCAGGGTCAATGCA
The DNA here is from genome assembly GCA_023029165.1 of Gobiocypris rarus. Taxonomy (NCBI): domain Eukaryota; kingdom Metazoa; phylum Chordata; class Actinopteri; order Cypriniformes; family Gobionidae; genus Gobiocypris; species Gobiocypris rarus. The sequence continues at coordinate 40,471,209 of CM040928.1, forward strand.
GCTAGCTATCAGGAGATTCTGGAGCACTTCATGCTTCCATCTGCTGAAAAGCTTTATGGAGATGAAGATTTAGTTTTTCAGCACGACCTGGCACCTGCTCACAGTGCCAAAACCACTGGTCAATGGTTTACTGACCATGGTATTACTGTGCTCAATTGGCCTGACCTGAACCCCATAGAGAATCTGTGGGATATTGTGAAGAGAAAGTTGAGAGACGCAAGACCCAACACTCTGGATGAGCTTAAGGCCGCTATCGAAGCATCCTGGGCCTCCATAACACCTCAGCAGTGCCACAGGCTGATCGCCTCCATGCCACGCCGCAGTGAAGCAGTCATTTCTGCAAAAGGATTCCCCACCAAGTATTGAGTGCAGAACTGAACATAATTATTTGAAGGTTGACTATTTTTGTATTAAAAACACTTTTCTTTTATTGGTCGGATGAAATATGCTAATTTTTTTAGATTAGGTCAATTTTTTTCAGCTCTGTAAATACGCAGAAAGTGGAAATGTAAAGCATAATTCTGCTTTGAGTTGAGCGAGACTTCCACGTTCAGGGAAAAGGTGAATATAACAAAATGTGTAAATGAACAATACACTAACCCTACTAATAAACTGCAGGCAGATCTTCTCTTTGTCAAGCAGGTCAATTTGATATCATTTTCAGCCATTTAACAAAATTACCGCAGGTGAGCATTAGTTAGGCCCTTATCTTTTCAAAAAATAATATTTAGGGTAAATATTTAATTGGTTAATTCCAAATTAGTAAAACAGATGTATTATCACTTTCATCATCGTTTGTGAAATCTGAAAATGCCAGGGCCCTTCATCTGTGGGTACAGTTATAAAGACCTCTATGTTTAATTTAGTTTTAGTTTAAGTATATTATAGGGTCATTATGAAAGTGTCATGATCCCAGCTTCTGTCAGATATCCCCTGTGTGGATCCCTGAACTTTTTTGTTGAAGTATTTCCTGTCTTGTAGTTCTTTGTAGTCTTTCTTGTTGATTATCTTTTCCCATGTGTTGCCTATTAGCCACTCTCCCGTTGTGTGTATACTTGACTTTCTCTAGTGTTTCCGCTGTAACTGGTCACTGTCCTGAGTTTCCTGTGGCCTGTTGCACAAAGCTGGTTTCAGTTGCTATCCAGGTAAGTTTGAGATTAGTTTGAGCAAACTCTGGTTTTCCGGGCTCAAGAAGGTGGATTGGTTTTTAGCAGTGTTAATCACCATGGTAACTTACACTACACAGCTAACCTGCTCTGGAGCAGGTTTTATTCTGGGTTAGAGATCACAAACCCAAACTGGACCAATCAGCTGCAAGTAAAACTCACACCACCTGTATCTCTCAAATTAAAGTAGTTTATAGTGAAAAAACTTGAGACAAAATTGCTCATCTTTTGGTGCAAATTATTTATTATATTTATAATATATGAATTATAATTACTTTTAATTCACATAATATATTCATATAATTATATTATATTGACAAGTAGCCAAATATTAATATAAATATAAAACATGCATTCAAAATTCTTTTAAACATCGTGTATTTATTTGAGCTCTTTGTGAACCTGTAATTATTAGGCATATTTCTTTGATTAACATCATGCATTGATATAGTCACATATTCTTTCAGCTGCCTTCTTAAATTCACGCTGCAGCATAAGTGTTTATTCCTGCTTTAAACACATTTAATTTCATGTTAATTTTCAGAACGATCTCTCAATCTTCAGAAGAGAAGTGAATCAATCACACTGTGATTGGCTGTTTGCCGCATGTGTCACGCTTTCAGGTGCACGCGCTTCAGTGTTAATTGCAAACTCTGGATTGAACCTGAGTTGACAGAGAAAGTTTATACCAAGCTTTGAGAAACAATTGAACTTGATCTAAACCAGGTTGGATTTATCTGGATTTGTCAACTCTAAACCTACTCTGAAACTCAGAGTTTGTTCAGCTAGCTTCATGCAACAGGCCTCTGGTTGGTTCTGGCTACCCTATGTTTGTGTATCTTGTGGATTACTATGATTACATCTTCCTGCACATGGATCTGCTTTCCTTCCTCTCTCAACCGTTACAGCCACAGCCACGTTTTCATTAACATAATCTTTCTGATCATTACTGTCAATCAAACCAGTATTAACGTTCTCTCTCTCTCTCTCTCTCTCTCTCTCTCTCTTGCACATAATTTAAAATGTATTAGAAAGGGAATACTTTTTTGACTAAAGAAACAAAGACTTTGTTTATTTGGAGACTTTTGTGGTGGCATTGAGGTGGTGGCGTCACCTGTGTCGCTCCGCCACGGCATCAGGTGTGTGCCCGCACTGGGTGTGATGGTGGAGGATGTGTTACTGGTGGTTGGGGAAATAATCGGATATGAAAACATTTCTTCGGCATCGAGGATGAATATCGGTTGATAAGCGATGGAATTGTGGTAGGTGGAGATTTTCTTACCATTTCACCGCTGGTAACGCCAACGACCCGTATAACCGTGTCCAATGTCCCCCCTTTCATTCATAATGATGAAATTGAAAGAGCGTTGACGAGATATGGAAAGTTTGCAAGTGGGATTAGAACTATTCCACTGAGATGTAGAAACGAAGCTTTGAAGCATGTTATGTCGTTCAGGAGGCAAGTGTTTATGTTTTTGAATCAGCAAGAGCTGGATGTATCGTTTAGAGTTGGCCACGAAGGAAAAACGTATGTGGTTTACGCTAATACTGGTAGCATGAAGTGCTTTGAGTGTGGGGATATTGGGCATAAGCGGATGGCGTGCCCACATAAGGCCCAGGATAGGCAGGAGGAGGTAGCTGAACATAGTGCTGCTGCTGTGAACGTTCAGGGGAAAAATGACGATGTCCAGATTAATACTGATGAAACAGATTATGAGAAAGTACCGACTCACATTACAGAGGAAAGGAACGTTAATACTGGTTTGATTGACAGTAATGATCAGAAAGATGATGTTAATGAAAACGGGATTTCAATTGGACAAAATTTTGCATCCAAAATGGGGGAAAGTAGTGTGATGACTGATGTCAACAAAGAAAAAATAAATGTTGAAATACTTCAAAATACTTCAACTTCAGTTTGAGCTATCTAACAGTGTTGAAATGTGTACTGGTTCTGAAATGGGAGATGATGACAATCTCTCTGAAATTTCAGAGTTTGGTTCACAAATCATGGAGGACACATACAGGGGCGTAGCCATCATTTTAAAAGTGAGGGGGACAGAATGTCAAGCGATATCAGTTTTTTCTGACTTTCGTCTAATTGACTGGTTTTATTTTTAATGTTATATCTTTTTGCTTAATTGGCTTAATATGCTATTTATGTTAAAGCAATAAGCCTCCTTCTACAACAGTCAACCCTAAGTCTGATGCTCTCTGTTCTGTATATAAAAAATTACAAATTAGTCTGATTAGTAGCAGAAATATTTAAATGTACACTGTAAAAATAAAATTCAGGTCTCCAGTTGAAAATTTTCTAGTGAACGATCACATCTAAATTTTTCAGTTGGCCAAATTGAATTTCTGTGAATTGATGCAATTTAATTCAATTAAAATTCACATAAATTCAATTTGGCCAACTGAAAAATTTAATGTGATCGGTCACTAGAAAATTTTCAACTGGAGACCGGAATTTTTTTTACAGTGTAGACATTGTTGCTAAATATTTTGTACATTCCATTCAGTTTGCAAATGCATACGATAAAAGGTACACAACAACAAAAGACCCATTTTTTTGGTTCCCAAATCTAAGCCAAATCCTAAGAGACTTGATATTAGTTATAACTTTAGTAATAACTTTTCACAAACGGAGTAGTTACTTTGTTTTGCTTATGCAAGGCAGTGTAGACATAAAACACATAATGATTGTTTAATGGAAAAAAACTAAACTTATTCCATTAATTATCTTATTCCAGTCGTTTGTTTTTCCTCACCTCTGAAGCCTCCTCAAAACTTTCTGCCTCATCCTCTCTCAACTTTGAATTAACTTCTGGCTCTGTCTATTGACAATAAAGAAGTGTTTGAACTACGTACATACAGGGAATTATGACATACAGAAGAAATGATGTACACTGCTAGACAATAGCAAATCATTTGTATGCTAAATTATCTTTCCTATATTTTCCTAATGACAATTTTATGATTGGTCTATATGGTACTACAAATATTGGTTGAACATTAAGGATAGATGTATAGAAAATTGTACAATGTATATAAAACATTTTTTAAAAGCCACTCTATCACTTCTCACCTGTGACGTTTCTTTTGTTTGTGTGTCATCCTGTTTCTGACCTGATAACCCTAAACTGCCTGTGTCTTGTTCAATCTTGACAACACAGAAAGAAAGTTAAATTACTTTCAAAATTGCATTTTAAACAATAAAAGAAAGAGAAAACTATAAATTAAGACCTATGTTAGAACGTTAATGCATACAATTGAATACTGCATTGCTAATGAATTGTATTATATAATAAAAATTATAAATAAAATAAAATATAATAAAAAAACCTGAATTCAACATTAAAAATCACATCTATATTCTAATTTTAAGAGCTTTGATAACATATATGTGAAAATAAAAGACGTTACAAAAGAAAATACACTGAAAATAAGTGCACGTTTGTGCGGAGAGCAAATATTTTCAATTTCCAGCAAAACCTGCTAACGTAATTATTCAACAAGAGAAAGGGGCAGTTATTCATCGTTGTGCAACACAATTCGGATACATGCCAACTTACTGTGCTTGATTTTTTCGTAAAAAAGGAGTGAATCGTTTTTTGCCGTTTTGAACTGATCGCGACCTCTATGAAAATGATGATTACAGCGCGGGTGCGAGCATGGGCGTGCGGCGGCCGTGACACGTGAGGGACTGATTACCATGGAAACGTGAAAGGCACACGTATGTAGATAGATCTTGTCTCTTTGAATTTTTACTTTTAAATCTGGATTTATACACATTGCCTCGTGAAAACATCAACTGAACACAGTTTGCCGAATGCAAAAGTGAGGGGGACGAATTTACATTTTATATAAAGTGGGGGGGACACGTCCCCCGCGTAATCTACGCCTATGGACACACATACACTGCAAGAAATAAACAACTTTCTTGATACAACTTTTGGAAAGACTGTGGAAGTCAAAGATTTCTTCCCAGACATAGGGAAATGTATAGTGTCAGTGACTTTGTTACAGAGAAACGTCATGAGGCTCTTAGCAAACAGAAGAGATTTTGGTTAAGGAAGATCTTAACGAAGTTAGGAAAAGATAAGGCAAATGCTTCACAAAATGATTAAAACACACAGGGTGTCGTCTTTTCTTGTCTTTTCACTCTATTTCTGTCCTCTTTATATGCTTCCCTTTTTATGGAGTTTTTGAGTGCAGGCTTAAATATAAATGGGGGTAGGGATGGAAATAAGTTAGCAATTGTGTCAGAATTATTTAGAATTAAGAAGGTGGATATTGTTTTTTTCTTTTTTACAAGAAACGCATTCTAATACAGAAAATGAGTCGGAATGGGATAAATGGTGGGAGGGAAAATGTGTGCTAAGCCATGGAACAAATTTGAGTTCTGGTGTAGCCATATTATTCTCAAAAAATATAAATGTAAACATTTTAGTTGTAGAATAAGTTGTAAAGGGAAAAATATTATTAATGCATATAGAATTTAAGGGTACTGAGTTTGTGCTTATAAATGTTTATGCACCAAATATTGGGTCTGAGCGGGTGGAAGTTTTTATGAAACTAAAAAATGCTGTTCAAAAAATTGGGGATCAGGTGTGTGTTATCATTAGAGGTGACTGGAACTGCACTGTTGATTTTATAATTGATAGGAATGGGGAGGAACCTCATAATGAGTCAAGTGTGGTACTATCAAAAATTATAAAAGAGCTTAATTTGATTGATATTTGGAGGAAAAGAAATATAGGAATTAGACAATATACATGGCTTAAAGCATCTGAGAATAGAGTTAGTGGGGCAAGACTAGACAGATTTGATATTAATAAAGCATGGAATAATAAGATGATGAATGCTGTCATTTTACCTGTTGGGTTTTCAGATCACCATTTGGTTTTATTTGATTTAAATATGAAGATATTTACAAAGCCAAATTATTTTTGGCATTTTAATGTCAAACTATTAGAAGATGCTTTATTTTGTGATAGTTTTAAAATATTCTGCAATAAATAGAAAATGCGGAAAGATTCTTTTGAAAACATTTGTCAGTGGTGGGATGTTGGCAAAGTAAATATAAGAATATTTTGTCAAAACTACAGTTCACATAATACATCAAGAGAAAGACATTCAAAGAATGGAAAGTCCTATTTTTAATAATATTGGAACTGGGCAGAGTGAACTGTTGAATAAGAAAAAGAAAGAACTTGACTAGACAGTCAAATGACTTTTCAGGAGATTACAGAAGCAATGAAACAGTTAGCAAGTGGACGTTCTCCAGGAATTGATGGACTGCCAGTTGAGTTTTACCAAGTTTTTTGGAACATATTAGGACAAGATCTCTACGAAGTTCTCATTCAAAGCATCAAAAGTGGAACACTTCCTATAAGCTTCCTAAGAGCTGTACTGTCTTTGCTTCCAAAAAAAGGAAATCTAGGTCTTCTAAAGAATTGGAGACCATTTTCTCTTTTGTGTTTGGACTATACAATTCTGTCAAAGTGTTTAGCAAATAGGTTTAAGTGTCATTTAGAGGTATTGGTTCAAAATGACCAGACGTATTGTATTCCCAAAAGGTCAATCATGGATAACCTCTTTTTATTGTGGGATGTAATTGATTTTAACCAATCTAATCACTTAAACCTGGGTATTCTTTGTTTGGACCAAGAGAAAGTATTCGATTGGGTTGACCATGTGTATCTTCTTAAGGTTTTAAAACACTTTGGGTTTGGAGAGAATTTTATATCCTATATTAAGTTGTTATATTCAAATGTTTTTGTGATGGTTAAAGCTGGTGGGGGATTAAGTGCACCAATACCGGTATCAAGGGGTATTAGGCAGGGTTGCCCACTGTCTGGGCAATTGTATGTATAGCCTTGCTATTGAGCCATTGTTATGTAGGATAAGGAGAGATCTGAGTGGAATTTTACTCCCTGGTATGAATAGTATTAGTAGGGTGATATCACTGTCTTAATCACGAGTCAAAATGATGTTGACATTTTAACGCAAATTATTAGGAAATATGAGAGCGCATCTTCAGCAAAAATTAACTGGGGAAAAAGTGAAGGGTTGATTATTGGTCAGTGGGGAGGGTTAGGACCTCCAACAGTACCGGGTGGATTGCTGTGGGTAAGAGAAGGGTTAAAAATTGTAGGTGTTTTTTTAGGAAATACAGCTTTTAAAGGAAAAAATTGGGAGTGAATGCTGGAAAAGGTGAATGCTCGATTGTCTAAATGGAAATGTCTATTACCACAATTGTGGTACCGAGGAAGAGTTCTGGTGGTAAACAACCTGGCTACATCTATCTTGTGGCATAGACTTGTGGTACTGGAGCCACCGGATGAGTTGATCTGCAGGATACAAAAGACTTTCGTGAACTTCTTCTGGAGTGGAGAACACTGGATTCACGCAGCAGCACTTTATCTTCCAGTTGAAGAAGGAGGCCAAGGTCTGGTGGACGTGAGGAGCAGAATCTGTGCTTTTAGAATCCAAGCAGCACAGAGATTTCTCTACCATAAGGACTTGGTTTGGTCTCATACTGCAAAGGCACTTCTTCAAAAAACTGGGGGTCTTGGATTGGATAGACACTTATTTTTAATGAACTTGGAGAGGATAAACATGTCTGAGCTTTCACTTTTTTACCGGACAATGTTGCTTTCATGGAGAAATGTCTTTAAAGTTGAACGAGAGGTTGATGAACCTGGGAACTGGGTTCTAGAGGAGCCTATGTTTTTTAATCCAATGACTCAAACAAGACTTTTGTCTTCTGTAAGTGGGACACCTCTTGAATAGAGATGGATGGAAATTGCTGGAGGAACTTAAAGAAGTGACTGGCTTAAGATCTTCACGCTTGACTGAAAAGTTGATGGAGGAGATTGTTAATGCCTTGCCAAGTCGTTACAGAAAGTACATTGGGAGAGGAACTTTGATGGACATGACGAACGAACAGGAACTCCCAGGAATTAAAATCTCTCATCTTATAAAGACAGAACATGAAGATGAAGGTGGGGGGTCAATTCTATCTTTTAAAACCCCTCAGCTGGAATACTTTGAGTCTGCATCAAAAAAAGCAATATACTACTCTATAGTCAAAGTTTTACACCAGGACTCTCTGAAAGGACAAAAAGCTTCAAGGTGGCCAGGTTTGTTGAAGCCAGACTTCCTTGTGAGGGACAGGTGGAGAGCCCTGTATAAGCGTCCCATAGAGAAGCGCACGGCTGATCTACAGTGGAGGCTTATTCACGGGGCGATAGCTACGGACAGACACGTGGCACACCTGAATACAGCGGTGGCTGAACAGTGTAGGTTTTGTGGAATGGTAGAAGATTAGGAGCATTTGTTTTTAAGATGTAATAGGCTGAAAGGTCTTTTTAATCTTCTTAATAGATGGTTTCAAGCATTTGATGAAAAACTATTAGAAGAAGTGTTTATTGGGGGTGTGATGTACAGATTCTTAATCAGAAGGAAAGCGTGTTTGTTAAACTACTTGATCGGAACTGCAAAATTAGCAGTTTGGAAGACGAGAGAATAAAGGGTTGAGTCTTCTTAGTACTGATGCTGATTTAATGTTCAAGAACCTTGTAGCTGGAAGGTTAAAATAGAGTTTGTATATTAAAATCTTATAAAAAATGAGGGATGTTTTGATGATATTTGGTGTCTTAAATGTTTTGTGTGTAATTAATGAGGGCCAGTTGGTTCTTAATTTGTAATTTATTTGATTTGATTAATGAGTATTTGATGATGTTGTGAATTTTTTTATTATGTAAATAATAAAGTCCTGTTAAGCCTCTCCCTCTCCCTCTCCCTCTCCTCTCTCTCTCTCTCTCTCTCTCGCTCTCTCTCTCTCTCTCTCTCTCTCTCTCTCTCTCTCTCTCTCTCTCTCTCTCTGGTACATGCTGGGAGTGGGCGGAGTGGTGTATGGTGAGTTTTTTTCTTTCTTTCTTTATTTCCTTTTTTTTTCCTTCTTTCTTTTTTCTTTTGCATGGTTTACTTTTTAGTTTAAGGTTTGAAGTGAATATTGTTGCGCAAGGAGGGATGGCATCTCATGAGGAAGTGCCGTCTTTGTCCTTGCGTAATGGCTTCAGGTGTGTGTCAGAGGACGGTGTCATAGTGGAAGATGTGCTTATTTTCGGCTGGAGGGGAAGTAGGACATGAGAATATTATGTCCGCTTCCCGCATGAACAAAGCCGTAGTAGTGTTCTTGAAAGAACAAGGTTTTGTTAATCGGTTAATCGAAAATTTGCCAGTGGTTTCAAAGCGATTACATTGGGATGTAAACACCCGTCTCTGAAACATGTTAAATCTTTCAGAAGACAGGTGTTTATGTTTCTAGATTCCCCCGAGAACACGTTGGATGTTTAATTCCGAGTAAGATATGAAGAGAAAACTTGTATGGTGTACGCAACAACTGGTAGTTTGAGGTGTTTTGAATGTGGTGATTTAGGTCACAAAAAGTGTGCATGTCCACATAGAGAGCGTACACCAGAGGACAGGCCTGTTGTGTCGGGAGAGGGAGATGCGACGGAGCACACTGCTCAAGAGGAAAACACAGGTGCAGCAGCAGAGGGAAGCGTTTCTGGTGCGGCGCCGTCCGCTATAGAAGCACATGAGATTGTTACTAATACAGATCCTACTCCAATTGCAGGGACAAGTAGCTTTCAGGAGCCTGTTTGTTTAGGTACAAGAAAGAGAGACATTGGTACATTGGTTGTCACCAATGATGGTAGTGTAATGGGTGATGTATCTGATGAAAACGGTTCTCTTCTCGATTATGATTGTGATTCACAAATAGGTTCTGTTTGTGGACCGGAAAGTGACTCTCAAGATTTGTCCATTAAAGATCTGTCTATGCATTCATTAGAGGAAATTAATGGCTTTCTTCATGAGACTTTTGGAAAACATTTTGAGCGGTCAGTGTCGTTTCTTCTAAAGACTATGAGTCTTGATCAGTTGAGTAAGCAGAAACGTTTTCGGTAAAAAAAACATGTCACAGGTATTAGAAAAAGTAGAAAAGTGAATAAAGGAAGAGGTTAAAAGCTTTTTTATTAGCCATGCATCACGTGGTGTTCTTGTCTCTTTGTCTACTGGTTTCTTTTTCTGCTGTTTTTTCTCTTTCCTTCCTAAATAATATGGATCTTTTGAGGGTGGGTTCATTAAATATTAATGGAGGAAGGGATAGACATAAACGGGCTTTGGTGTCTGAAATAATGCAGAATAAAAAGTTACTCGTTATCTTACTGCAAGAAACCCATAGTGATTTTGATAGTGAAGCAGAGTGGGGCATGTGGTGGAAAGGTCAACATATACTTAGCCATGGTACAAATTTTAGTGCTGGAGTTGCTTTACTTTTTTCTCCACATGAAAAAATTAATATTGAAAAAAACTGAAGAATTTGTGAAAGGTCATCTTGTTCTTGTTAAAACTATTATTGAAGGCATGACAATTTATTTTATAAATGTTTATGCACCAAATGTGGGTCATGAGCGATTACAGTTCTTCAATATATTAGCTGATGTTTTAAAACAAGATTTTAGTGATGGAAACATCATTATTGGTGGGGATTGGAACTGTACAGAATGTTTCAATGTTGACCGTAACAATGAAGAGCCTCATATGCTATCCTCAAACAATTTGTCAAGATTGGTGAGAGAGGCTGAACTTTTAGATGTGTGGAGAATTAAACATCCAGCAGACAAACAATATACATGGGTTAAAGTTTCTGACAGTAGAGTAAGTGCTGCTCGATTAGATAGAATCTATGTTTCATAATGTTTTACTAACAGGGTAATTGATTGTTGTAATTGATTCCCAATAGGATTCTCTGATCACCATTTAGTTTCTATCTCAGTAAATATGAGACAGTTCTCAAGAAAATCCTCTTATTGGCATTTTAATGCTAAATTATTGCAGGATGCTTTATTTTCTGAACATTTTGTGGCTTTTTGGAAGTACTGGAAAGGAAAAAAATCTGAATTTGAACATTTTAAAACAATGGTGGGAGGTTGGTAAAACTCAAATAAAATGCCAACAGAATCAGGCATATTCTACTACCACTCAAAGAGAATCTATTAAAACCTGGGAAAAAGATATAGAGACTATTGAGGCAGAACTGCTAAGAAGACACGATCCAGCCTCTGTCAATAATTTACAACAGAAAAAGAGGCAGTTACAATTTCATCTGAATGAGAGGGTGAAGGCGGCTTTAGTGAGGTCACGATTTACATCAGTTGCTGATATGGATGCCCCAAGTACTTATTTTTTAATTTAGAACGTTCTGTGGCACAATATAAGCAGATGACGTGTTTACGTCTTCCAGGTGGAAAGATTACAAATGACATTATAGAAATGTGTCGTCATGCTGTTGATTTTTACTCTTCTCTCTACAAAGCTGATTATTGCAACACTGATAGTACAGCACAACTTTTGCATGAACTACCTCAAATAGACTCTGGATATGCAAATTACCTTTCAAGAACTTACTATTGCTGTTGGAGAGTAGAAACCTGGTCGCTCTCCTGGTATTGATGGGTTGACTTCTGAATTTTATAAACATTTTTGGAAACACATTGGAATGGATCTTTATGAAGTTTTTTGTGAAAGTTATAAAGATTGCATTTTAACTGCTACATGTCAACGTGCTGTATTGTCCCTACTAACTAAAAAGGGAGACTTGGCTTTGTTAAAGAACTGGAGACCGGTTGCCTTATTATATTTGATATATTTGATAATTCATCAAGACCAAACCTATTGCATTCCAAAGAGATCCATAATGGCTAACCTTTTTTTGGTGAGTGATCCATTGGATGTCTGCAAAATGTTTGATGCAGATTTTGGTTTGATTGCTTTAGACCAAGAAAAGGCGTGTTGATCATAATTATCTCTTTAATTTACTTGCTGCATTTGGGTTTGGTAAGGATTTTATCAAATGGATAAGGTTATTATATATTGGATCTCATGAAGATGGGCATCTCAGGAACTGCTCTCCAGTGGTTCAAGTCTTACCTCTCAGGTAGGTCCTTCAGGGTGTCATGGAGAGGTGAAGTGTCTAAGTCACATCATATAGCTACTGGAGTTCCTCAGTGCTCAATGCTTGGACCACTTCTCTTCTCCATCTACATGTCATCTCTAGGATCTGTCATCCAGAAACATGGCTTTTCCTATCACTGCTATGCTGATGACACTCAACTCTACTTCTCATTTAAACCAGATAATCCCACAGTTGGGGTTCGGATCGCTACCTGCCTGACAGACATTTCTGCCTGGATGAAGGAACAACACCTTCAACTCAATCTGGCAAAGACAGAACTGCTTGTGGTCTCAGCCAACCCAGCACTTCAACATACTCTCTCCATTCAGCTCGGTTCATCAACCATAACTCCTTCCGGGACAGCCAGGAACCTTGGAGTTGTGATTGATGATCAGCTGAAATTCACTGACCACATTACTGCAACAACCTGGTCCTGCAGATTTGCGCTATACAACATTAGGAAGATTAGACCCTTCCTATCAGAGCAGGCCACTCAACTCCTGGTCCAAGCTCTTGTACTCTCCAGACTGGACTACTGTAATTCTCTTCTAGCGGGCCTTCCAGCATCCACTGTTAAACCCTTGCAGCTGATCCAGAATGCAGCGGCGAGAGTGGTCTTCAACGAGCCGAAGAGAGCACACGTCACACACGATAGCTGCGCGAATCAAATTCAAGGCTCTGGTGCTCGCCTACAAAGCAACCGCAGGCTCTGCACCAGTATACCTAAACTTGCTTGCTCAGACTTACACACCCTCCAGAAGCTTGCGTTCTGCAAGTGAACGACGCCTAGTCATGCCATCTCAAAGAGGCATGAAATCCCTCATTAGGACCTTTTCTTGGACCGTTCCCACCTGGTGGAATGACCTGCCTGTCTTAGTTCGAGCAGCCGAGTCTGTAGCCATTTTCAAAAAACATCTCAAGACACTTCTTTTCCAGCAGCACTTGACCAATAAAGAATAGCACTTATTACTCTGTTCGTTTCTGTTTGTTATTTAATTAAAAAAACAAAAAACAAAAAAAACTGTCCTTTGTGTTTTTTGTTTCGTGAGACTTGTTACAGCGCTTGCATATTGTTGCCCTTGACTGGTCTTGGTTGCTTCTATTACTCTAATTTGTAAGTCGCTTTGGATAAAAGCGTCTGCTAAATGACTACATGTAAATGTAAATGTAAATGAAGCTTCTTGTATGGTAAAAGTGGGAGGTGGTCTAAGTCGGCCTATTTTGGTTTCAAGGGGCATTAGACAAGGATGCCCTTTATCAGGACAATTGTACAGTATTGCTATTGAACCATTACTTTTTAATATAAGGAAAACTTTAACTGGTTTAGCAATACCCACAATGCCTTATGTAAGAACTACAATTACTGCTTACACTGATGATGTTACAGTTTTTGTAAAGGACAATAATGATATAAAAGCTCTGTCAAAAGTACTTGAGATGTATGAAGGTGCATCATCAGCGAAAGTAAATCTCAACCTCCTGATGGATTAGTGCAAGAAATACAAAGGATGCTGGTGAATATTTTTTGGTCCGGGCAACATTGGGTCCGATCAGCTGTCCTTTTTTTACCAGTGCAAGAAGGGGGGCAAGGTCTTGTGGACATTAAATCTAGACTCATGGCCTTTCGTCTACAAGCTGCTCAGAGATTGCTTTATGACACTGATATTTCATTGGTTAATACTGTTGCACTATTGAGGAAAGCAGGCGGCATGGGACTCGATAAACATATCAATTTAATGAACCTGAATGAAATCACTCTAAAAGACTTGACATCCTTTTACAAATCTGTGATGGAAGCATGGAAGGTTTTTTCTATCTCAAGATCTGCTGAACTACATGCAGGTTTTTGGCCATTGTTTCAAAACTCATTTCTACCTTCTAGACTCTTGAACTCTACCAGTTTGTCATTACAGCTGATAGCTGCTGGATGTGTAAAACTTGGCCACATTTTAAATACCAGCTGGGAGATTTTGAGTGAGAGAACTGGAATAAAATCCCTTCGTTTCCTGAAACAGCTTACTGATGAAGTTTTTGGAGAGTTGAATTATGATCAACGACTTTTTATCTAAAACTCTAACCATATGAATGAATGAATGAATGGATGGGGGTGATTATCATTTGCCGCCCTTGATGATAACTGCTAACGTAAAGGAAGGGCTTGAGGAGGAAAACCTTATATTGTCTTTTAAAACCCCTCAACTGGATACCTTTGAGTCTGCTGGTAAAAAGGCTTTGTATGTGACTTGTGTGAAAGTGACCAATGCACAGGTTCTATTTGGAGTAACGTCATCGAAATGGATGGATTTTTTTGGAGCGGACATCTCCCCTAAAGGTAGCTGGCGGTCACTGTACAAACGCCCCTTTGATAAACGGACTGGTGATTTGCAGTGGAGGCTTGTACATAGTGCAATAGCTACAAACAGGCATGTGGCGCACCTCAATCCAGATGTAGGGGTGAGTTGTCCTTTCTGTTTGGAAAATGAAACTGTCTTTCATCTTTTTGTGCAATGTGTACGGTTAGGTAATTTGTTTTTCTTTTTGTCTCAATGGGTATAATCTTTAGGTGAAAATTTATCCAATCAATTGTTTATCTTTGGGCCAAAATACTCTGTTAGTCGGAAAAATGTCATGGTTTTATTGAATTTTGTGTTAGGAAATGCTAAGCTTGCTATTTCGAAAACGAGAAAAAACAAGATTCTTGGAAAAAGCACATTAGACCCTTTGCTGAAGTTCAAGGGTTTGGTAGCATCAAGGCTTAGAAATGAATATGCATATTACAAGCTGGTAGGGTGCTTGCCACTGTTTGTGAATACCCGGGCTATAAATGGAGTATTATGTACAATTAATGAAAATGATGATTTACTGTTGACTTTTTAATCTGTTTTTGTGTAAAATGTATTATATAATTTTTGTAATTTATATTGTGTAATGTAGAATTTTAGTGGTTACACAGTTTTGGTTTAACTATATGTTGTAAATAAAGGTAAAAGATGTGAAATGTAAAAGTGCCTATTGGCACTTTAATGTATCCTTGCTTTCTGATAATTCTTTTAAAGATGTTTTTAAGTATTTCTGGAGTGGTTATACAAAAGAAAAATCTGAGTACACTTCATTACAACAGTGGTGGGACATAGGGAAGGTCAAAATAAAACAGCTATGTTTACAGTATACTCTCAATGTCACAAGATACATGACCAGATCTATGAAAGATTTGGAGAGTGAAATAATGAAGCTGCAAGATTTGGCAGACTCAACAAGAGAAGGAGAACATTTTCAAGTTCTCAAAAAGAAAAAGTCAGCTTTATCTAACCTGTTGGGTTTCTCTGCTCAAGGTGCTCTGGTTCGCTCACTTCATCAAAATATTGTCAAAATGGATGCACCATCTCATTTTTTCTTTGGCCTTGAACAAAAAAACGGACAAAGGAGACTCATGCACTCTCTGCGGTCCAGTACTGGACAATTGCTACAAGAGTCTGGGGATATCCGTAAATATGCAGTTGACTTTTATGAGAAGCTTTTTAAGAGTGAGTTCCAGGAGAGACCAGAGGTGGCGCGGCCATTCTATGAGGGCTTACCTAAGGTTTCGAGGAGGCCAACATGGAGTTGGAGGCACTGATCTACGCTGATGAACTATATTCTGCGTTGCAGAGTCTGGAAAGCGGTAAATCTCCTGGTATTGATGGCCTTCCTGTGGACTTTTATAAAGCCTTCTGGACTGTGATTGGCAAAGATTTATTACTTGTTATCAGAGACAGTTTAAGAAGAGGATTTTTACCTTTGAGCTGCAGGAGAGCAATTCTTACTCTTCTCCCCAAAAAAGAGGATTTACAAGAGATAAAGAACTGGAGGCCAGTGGCTCTGCTCTGCACCGATTACAAATTTTTGTCAAAGGTGTTGGCAATGAGACTGAAAAACGTAATGGAGCACGTCATTCATGTTGACCAGACTTATTGCATACCCAATAGGTTGATATCTGACAATATTATTTTAATTCGTGATGTTTTGGACCTCTCCAACTGTCACAATTGACCAGTGTGAGTGCCCGCAATCACTAGAGGGCACTCCAACCCGGACTGTCATTTACCATAGACTACACCTCCCATAATCCTTTGCCCGGACTCATCATCACTCATTCATTACACCCACCTGCACCCCATTACCTTGTTAGCTCACACTATAAAAACCATGTTCACTCTGTCAGTCACTGCGAAGTCTTGTTTAGTGTTACACTGCATCTCTGAGCGTTTACCCTGGTTTCATGTCTCTTGGTCTTGGATTTCTTGCCTTCTCTGTGGATTACCCTTTTGCCTGTCTCCTCTGTTTTGGTTGCTTGCTTGGACTGATTGCTTGTGTATGACCTTCTGCCTGTTTTCTGACTACGATTGTGGATTACCCTCTAATAAAGCTGCGTTTGGATCTCCTACCTTCTGTCTAAGAGCATTCGTAACACCAACTCATTGGGTTGCGAAATATGCCTGATTTCAATTGACCAAGAAAAGGCTTTTGACAGAGTCGAACACCAGTATTTGGCAAACGTTGGAAGCGTTTGGTTTCAGCTCTGGCCTAATAAACATGATTCGAGTCTTGTATAGTGACATTGAGAGCATTTTAGAGATCAACGGTGGTTTAAGCGCTCCTTTTAAAGTTCATAGGGGGGTCAGACAAGGATGCTCATTGTCTGGCATGTTGTATTCCTTAGCCATAGAGCCTCTTATGCACAAATTAAGAAAATCTCTTGTTGGTGTAAAACTTCCTGGATGTGAAACCTCTTTTAAATTATCTGCTTATGCCGATGATGTTGTTGTCATTGTCAAAGAACAAGAAGACATTGACGCCCTGGTAGATAACATTAATGGTTTTGGCTTATTGTCCTCTGCAAAAATTAACTGGGGGAAAAGTGAAGCCGTAACAATCAGTAATGAGTTAAGCAGAAAACTTGTTTTACCTGCTGGGTTAAATTGTAACAAGGGTGGTTTTAAATACCTTGGGGTTTATCTTGGAGATAATACTTTTCTAGGTAAAAATTGGGACAATGTTGTAGAAAAGTTGAAGGACGTCTCAAAAAATGGAAATGGATATTGCCACACATGTCTTTTAGGGGACGAACACTTGTGATCAACAATTTAGTGTAATCAATGTTGTGGCACCGATTATCATGTGTAGACCCTCCTGCACAACTGCTGGCTAAGATACAGGCAGTGTTGGTGGACTTTTTCTGGAACCGGCTGCACTGGGTCCCACAGAGTGTACTGTTTTTGCCAAAAGAGGAAGGAGGGCAAGGGCTCATTCATCTCGCCAGTAGGGGCGCCGCTTTCCGACTCCAATTCATCCAGAGATTTCTTGTTGGGCCCGTAGACCTTGTCTGGAGATCCTTAGCCAGAACCATATTGATCCGAGGCGGGAATTTGGGACTTGCTGAGCCTTTGTTTTTAATGGACCTGAGTGCTAAGAAACTGTGTAACCTCCCAAAGTTTTACCATGGACTGTTCACTGTATGGGGAATGTTCCAAAAAAAGAGAGTTGCTAGTTGTGAGTCCCTGACATGGCTGTTAAAAGAGCCAGTGGTGAATGGCACTCGCTTCAACATAGAACACACAACAGGACCCTTCGTGATGCAGTTGTTCTGTGCGGCTGGGATTGTTACTCTGGGACATGTGGTTGATCTGTGTGGACCTAATTTGATCGACACTGCAGGTCTAGCCTCTCATGTTGGAGTTAGATCGATCAGGATCATAAATCAAATGCTCAGCACTTGGAAGTGTGAACTAACAGAGACTGAATTATCCTTGCTAAAAGACTACTGCAATGGACAATGTCAACCAGTTGATGATTCTTTTCCAGCATTGACTCTAGTTCCTGATTTTAAAGACTCTACTGGTCAACTGTTAGAGTCCAGAGAGACTCTCACAAATGAATTTGATGACATGAGAGGAAAAATGATGTATAAAATGTTTGTAAAAATGTTTAATAAAGGTAAACTAAGTGGTCGAGCTGACACTCCTTGGAGAGCTCATCTGAGGCTTGACAATGAGGTCAGACCAGTATGGAGAGCGATGTACAAACCACCGTTGACCAAGAGGCTAGGGGACCTACAGTGGAGAATCCTACACGGCAGTGTGGCTGTCAATGCTTTCATTTCCATCATTAATCCTAATGTAAGTGAAGAGTGCCCTTTTTGCTTGCAGAAGGAAACAATATACCACTGCTTTTTGGATTGTAGCAGACTGTGCTCGTTTTTTCAGTTGTTGCAAGAAATGTTCATGATGTTCAGAGAGAAATTTTCTAAGCATCATTTTATTCTTGGTTTTAGTTACAGTCAGAAAAGGAGAGCGAAATGTCAATTGTTTAACTTTGTGCTTGGTCAAGCAAAGATGGCTATCTACCTTACTAGAAGGAATAAGATTGAAGAGTCCTTAGACTTTGATGCAAACACTGTTTTTGTTAGAATGGTGAAAGCTAGACTGAAAGTTGATTTTGTTTTTTACAGTACCACAAATAATGTAGAGGGGTTCATAAACATTTGGTGTCTTAAAAATGTTTTATGTTCTGTTGTGGAGAATGTTTTGTGTTTTGGGAGCGCTCTGACTTGAATCATGTTTTTTTGTTTTTTGTTTTTGGTTTTTTTTGGTTTTGTTTTTCACTTTGGGAATTGATTTCCTAGTGTTGTAGAGAACTCTGTTTTGGAAAATAAAGAGATTTGAAAATCAAAAAAAAAAAAAAAAAAAAATCTCTCTCTCTCTCTCTCTCTGAGTGCATGTTGAGTGAGAAGGGTGCATGTCTGAGAGCGTGTTTTCTGTCGTACACGATTCTTTATAACTTTTTTCTGTTTTTCTTATTCTTTACTTTTGTGTTTATTATCTAATATTAATATAGAGTTTTATTAAAAATTGTGCCGTGCTTTGCACTGAGTATCTGGCGTTAGGTATGGCGTCCACAGGTGGAAGGACGCCATTATCTCTCCGCCACGGCTTCAGGTGTGTGCCAGAGGCGAGTGCTACTGTGGAAGATGTTCTGTTAGCGGATGGTGAGCAGATGGGATAAAAACAGTTTCTTTGGGATGTAAGAACCCCGCGCTTAAGCACGTTATGTCTTTTAGAAGACAAGCGTTCATGCTTCTGAGTTCTTCTGATAAAGTACTGGATGTATCGTTTAGAGTGAATGATGGCGACAGCTCGTACATGATTTTTGCTAGTACGAAAGCCTGCGATGTTTTGAATGTGGGGAATATGGACATAAAAGACTATCAAGCCCTCAAAAGAAAACAACTTCGGAGGAACCTAGGATTGTTGTTGAAACAGATGAATCTTTGGTGCGTGAGGATGTGGCGGGGAAACAGACACCAGGAGAGGAAAAGTCAGGTTTGGACGGAGATCCTGTTGTACAGACGAGCGAGGCCGGTACTGCCGTTATCTAGTCCATCAAAGAAAATAGTGCTATCGAATGTTCCTCCGTTTATTAAGAATGAAGCAATTCAAGGAGTTCTCAAAAGATACGGCAGATTAACAGCGCCTATTAAAATGATTCCGATAGGTCTAAAAAATCCCGATCTCAAACATGTTATGTCTTTTCGGCGATGCACATACATGATATTGAATGAACAACAAGATCCCCTCAATTTGGCTGTAAAGTTAACTAATGAAGGTAAAGATTACACAATCTTCATTAGTTCGGATCACATGCGGTGTTTCTCGTGCGGAGTGCAAGGGCACGTTAGACAAAGTTGTCCAAACAAACAAACAAACAGATAAGCCATCGGATTTGCAAATCATTGAGCAACACATCAGACAAAGTAATGACTTTGTCCCTGGTGTTGAAAATGCACAAAAATAAAATACTAATGTAGTAAATAGTGACAAGGGCAAGGAGATTGTAAATCAGGCAAGTGGTGCAGAGAAATCCAATCTGACGATCAATGAAGATGACAAACGATCAGAAAAAGAACAAACATCAGTTGAAAAGTGAGGCAGCTGATGTTGGTAATTCTCAGATGTCAACTATGAGTTCAGAATATGCTGGTTCTGAAAATGATTCAGAAGATGATCTTGAGAGTATAGGCAGTTTTTCTGATATGGATGATTCTGAATGAAAAGAGTCTTTAGGCACTAGATTGTACACGATAAAGCAAATGAATGAGTTTCTAGATTAAACTAAAGGAGCTCGCAAACCACAAATTATGAATTTTCTGTAAATCTGTAAAATAAGGGAAACGATTTTTCACTGCTTTTTAGAATGTTTAAGATTAATGAATTTGTTTAGTATACTCAAGTTAATGTTTCTTAATTTTGGTGACAACTTCTCCAGTCAGAATTTCATTCTTGGTCCATGTTATAGAGCGGCACAAAAAAGCAAAGGTCAACTGCTAAATTTCTTGGTTGGACAAGCTAAAAGAGCTATATATATATATATATATATATATCAAGGAAAATAAAACTAGAAGGTATAGTGGGGCAAAAAGTTGAGACTGTTTTTAAAAATTTGGTGAAAAGTCGGGTTCTGACTGATTTTAAGTTTTATAAGTTGGTTAATGATTATGAAGGTTTTTTGCAAAGGTGGGGACATAACGAAGCTATTTGCACAGTTGTGGATGGAATGTTGTTTTTTGATTTGGCATTGCAATAAGTATGTGACAAGAGCGTGATTAGAATGTAAAAGTTCTCTCTCTCTCTCTCTCTCTCTCTCTCTCTCTCTCCTCCCTCCCTCCCTCTCTCTCTCCTCTCTCTCTCCTCTCTCCTCTCTCTCTCTCTCTCTCTCTCTCTCTCTCTCTCTCTCTCTGCGAGTGCATGCTGGGAGTAAGTGTGGAAGGAGCCGGTTGGCGGGAGTGAAAGATTCTCTGTGAGATTTCTTTAAAAAACTTTTCTTTTCTTTTCATTAGTTATTTCTTTTTGAGTTATATATTGTTAGTTCTCCTGACTTCGGTCAGTGACTGGGGAGAATGGGGTCGGAAGCAGGAGATTTCTCACAGTTAACACTCAAACATGGGTGCAAATGTATGCCTGAGGCCGCTGTGACGGTGGAAGATTGTTTGATAGCCGTGAGTGCGCGATCGGGTGCGAACATTAGATCTGCCTCCCGGATGAATAAAGCCATTGTGTTCTTTCTCTCTGAACGGCAAATGGTCGATGAATTGATTGAAACTGGGTTGGTAATCAAAAACATTTTTGTGCCCGTTTTGCCTTTGTCAAGCCCAGCTAAGAAGGTTATTTTATCCAATGTACCGCCGTTCGTTACAAATGATAAATTAGAAAACATACTCTAGAGGTATGGGAAAATAGTGAGCAGTATTAAAATGATTCCTCTTGGTTGTAAAAACCCTGAGATTAAACATGTGATGTCTTTTCGCTGTCAAGTTTTTATGATTCTAAACTCGCAGAGTGATCCGTTAAATCTGTCAGCGAAACTAAGCATCGATGGCAAAGATTACACTGTTTTTATTAGTTCAGAGTCAATGAGATGTTTTATTTGTGGTGATTTTGGACACGTCAGGCAAACCTGCCCGAGGCGAGACAGGCCGGAGGGCCTTATCGCGGCTCCGGCTGCAGATGCGGAGAACAGCGCGAGGGCGGCCGGTGCGGATAATGCTGCGGCGGCTGTGGCGTCAGAACCCCAGCCGAGCGGAGCGCTTTCTGAGGCAGGTGACATGCCCGAAGGGAGACCGGGGCTGGAGGCCTCTGGAGGTGGCCTGGTGGAGGCTGCTGAGGAGGCGGCCGGTCCGAGTCATATCCCCGCTGTACCGCAGGCAGAGACGAGCCCAGGTCAGGTGCGCTTGGAGTCCGTGTCTGAAACGGAAATGACTATTGAGGCAAAACAAACACAGCCTGATAAAATTGATAATGAGACTGATGATTCATTTAATCAGAGTCAAGATGCCAGTTTTTCTCAAGAACCTGAGGATTTAATGGATGATTCTGACATTGAGCAAGAAGATGCTGAGATAATGGGAAATGATGCGGTGGATTCGGAGCTTGTCTCTGGAGGTAAGACCAAACTTTATTCAGTTCAGCAGATTAACCATTTTCTTGATACTACTAAGGGCCATCGCAAACCTAAAATTGAGTTACATTTTCCGGATGTAAGATTGTTTCTGTTATCTGGTACGATGGCAATGAAAAAAAGCTTCCTTGGAAGAGCTTGACAAACCCAAACGCTACCGTCTTAAGAAGCTGCTGAGTAATGTTAGAAGTTCGTTGAATTTACAAGTTAAAAAATGAGTATGGCTGGGTTACTGAATAAGTCTTGTGGATTAGTTTTATTTTGTGTTTATCTTCTATATTTTTTCATGGCACCTTTGAGACTTAGTTCATTGAACGTTAATGGGTGTCGCGATGCTGTGAAAAGGGCTAGTTTGTTTGATTATATTATGATGAAGAGGGCTGGTGTGGTTTTTCTCCAGGAAACGCACACAGATGAGAATAATCAGATACAGTGGTTGAGTGAATGGAAGGGCCAGGCCATATTGAATCATGGCTCTAATGTCAGTGCAGGGGTGGCTATACTGCTGACACCTGAATATAAGGAACAGCCTGTCAGTGTTGTGGAAGTGATTCCTGGTCGGTTGATGAGAGTTGATGTAACTATTCAGGGTAATCAGTTTTCTCTTTTCAATGTGTATGCACCCAATATAGGGATAGATCGCGTTGGGTTTTTTGAAAAACTTAAGATTGCTCTAAGTGATGTGTCTCATGATAGGACCATTGTTCTGGCTGGGGATTTTAACTGCACTTTAAATCATACGTTGGACAGAAATCACAATGAACCCCATAGGCAATCTGGATGTGCTTAGGTCTTTAGTTGTTTACCACAATCTTGTAGATGTTTGGAGAGAAGCATTTCCTCAGGTTAGACAATATACCTGGGTGAAAATAAACTCCAATGTGGTATCTGGGGCTAGGCTGGACAGGATATATGTACAAAAAAGCAAGAGAGATCATTTTTATAATAGCTGTATATTTCCTACTGCTCTGTCTGATCACCACTTTCTATCTATTGATGTCACAACTGCAGAGAGCACATTTACTAAATCTTTTTGGAAATTTAATAATAGATTATTACTAGATCAAAACTTTGTGCACTCTTTCACTTATTTCTGGGAGATCTGGAGAGAGAGGAAAACACAGTATAAGTCCTTGAGCCAGTGGTGGGACATCGGAAAAACTCAAATTAAATTGTTTTGCCAGAGCTATTCTGCTTACAATAAAAGCTTTTGGATAAAAGGATGGCACAGCTTGAACAGGAAATACTTCTACTTGACATTGAAGGGGATGTTGTCGATACCACTGAGTCACTGAAACGCAATACATTTATTTTGCGGAATCTACTGGAGGAAAGAGCCCAGACGACGCTGATCCGTGCAAGATTTTCTTCTTTCAATAGCATGGATGCTCCTACAACTTTCTTTTTTAACCTGGAGAAGAAAACTGTGGATAAGAAGATTTTGGGCTGTTTGAGGCTTCCAGACGGGAGGAAGGTTACTGATGGTCATGGGATTATTTCTTACACACTGTCTTTTTATGAGGATCTTTACAGAGCTGAAACTTGCGATGAGGAGATGGCTGAACTTCTTTCAGGATTTACCTCAGCTTTCGGAGGGGGAGAAATCCAAGCTTGATGAACTATTGACTTTTGATGAACTATCGGTTGCTGTTAAAGAACTGTCTTCTGGCAAAACTCCGGGTTGGATGGACTTAATGCAGAATTTTATAAACATCTATGGCCAGTCATTGGAAAGGATTTGTTTGCTGTTTTTAGGAGAGTTTTGAGAGAGGTACACTTCCACTGAGTCTAAGAAGAGCTGTGGTCACCCTATTACCTAAAAAGGGTGATCTTGAAGACATTAGATGTTACGCCCAGTCTCTTTACTTGGAGTTGACTATAAGATACTTTCAAAATCTTTAACCAACAGAATCAAACTCTTCATTTCCTCTGTGATTCACCCAGATCAGTCATACTGCATTCCAGGAAGGACTATTTTTGATAATCTTTCTTTGATTCGAGACTTAATTTCTTTCTCTAAGGTACATAATTTTAACATTGGTTTTGTGTCTTTGGATCAGGAGAAAGCCTTTGATCGGGTTGATCATGGTTTCCTGGTTAAGTCCCTTGAGGCTTTTGGTTTTGGTCCATCGATTATTGCTTATATTAAATTGTTGTATACTGACATATACAGTATGCTGAAAATTAATGGTACTCTTACAAGACCATTCAGTGTAAGCAGAGGCATAAGGCAGGGGTGTGGTCTCTCAGGAATCCTGTATGCCATTGCAATTGAACCACTTCTAGTTGCTCTGAGGAACAAGCTGGGTGGCATATCAACAGTGTGTCCATCGACCTCAGAACTGATAACTGCTAGGCTTAGTGCCTATGCTGATGACGTCACTGTTTTTATTAGATCTGCTCAGGATGTTATGAATTTGAGAGAATCTTTGGACATTTATCAGAAAGCATCTTCATCTCAAATTAATTGGCAAAAGTGTGCTTCATTTCTACTGGGTGAATGGGAGAATGTGGGCCCTCCAGTACTTCCTCAGAACTGTTCCTGGAATCGAGAGGGGTTTAAAGTGCTGGGTGTTTTCCTTGGCTCTGATCAGTTTATTCAGAAAAACTGGGATGGTATTTTTGAAAAAGTTTCTGGACGCTTACAAAGATGGCAATGGATATTGCCTCAACTGTCATATAGGGGAAGAGTGCTCATCATTAACAATTTGGCAGCGTCCATGATGTGGCATCGTCTGAATGTGCTTGATCCACCAAAAGATTTGTTGCAACGTTTGCAGAAGACTTTCGTTGAATTTTTCTGGGGTGGTTATCATTGGCTTCCCCCTGCAATTCTCTATTTACCGGTCAATGAAGGGGGCCAAGGGTTGATCAATTTGGCAGCTAAGGTTAAGGCTATGAGGTTAAAAACGATTCAAAACCTACTCTACCCTGAGGATTTTAAGCCATGGGTGTCGTTTGGTCTGGCGCTGCTCAGAACTTTTGGGGGATTCGGTCTTGATAGGCATTTGGTTTTAATGTCATCTTATGATGGGACATTTTCATCTGATGTAAAATTTTATGCTTCTGTGCTAAACTCCTGGAAAGGGTTTAAACTGATTAGGCATGAAAATAATCATTTTGGAAGAACCACTGTTTTATAACTCCTTTTTGGGTGATAGGGGTACATCCATTACAGTTGTAAAAAATCTTTTGGAAAAAAGATTGACAAAAGTTTTGGATTTGTTTGATACCTCGTCTAGAAAATGGAAGTCAATAATAGACATTTCGAATCAGGCCGGGGTTAGATCAGTAAGGACGATAGAGCGGCTCATAGGTGAGCTGAAAGCAGCTTTTCCCTCAACACTCCTCCTGTTTGTTAACTGTTTTCTGTCTGGAGGTCCTTCTAGAGTTTTGTTTCCTAAGGTTTTTGTGTCTCCCAAAGTTGGTTTTGAAAATAATCACGAAGTGAAGCTGCTGAAATTTGATAAATTGCAGGAGCTGGATTTTCAGGTGGTTGGAAAAAAAGATCTATATCAGTTGTGTGTCAAAGTGGATTATTTTGAGCAAATTAAGGACAGAGGTGATACAAAATGGAGAGATTTTTTAACCGTCCCAGTTGCACTTTCTCCTTCTTGGAGGCTTTTTTATAAGGGTCCGCTACCTAAACGGTCTGGAGACCTACAGTGGAGGTTATTACATTGTGTGTTGCCCACTAATTCTCATGTCTCTAAATTTAATCTGAATGTTGCATCATCTTGTATTTTCTGTTCTTTACCAGAATCTGTTTTTCATGTGTTTACTGAGTGTTCTAGATTGGTTCCATTATATATGTATCTAGAAAGATTACTTGGGAATTTGGGTTTTGTTTTTAATAAGACACTGTTTATCTATGGTTGCAAGTATTCTAGAGAGCACAGACAGCAGTGTACGGTAGCAAATTTCGTCATTGGACAAGCCAAATTAGCCATTTGGAAGTCTTGCAGATTGGCTGCTGAGGGGCGAAATATAAACGTGGTTCAGTTATTCACTGCTTTGGTGGAGTCCAGAATAAGAGTGGAGCATAGATTTTTTCAAATGACAAAAAACATGCCTGAGTTTGAGTTTAAATGGTGTGTAAATGGAGCCTTACTGTCACTTTGTGAGGATGGAGAAGTAATGTTTAATTGGTGAGGTAAAGTTGTCACTCTGAGTATGTTTTCGATTTAATTATCTGTTTTTGTTTGTTTTGTTTGTTTTTTTATTATCTTTTGAACATTTTACAATGTGATTATGTGTGAGGTATAATGAATGTTAATTTTTTTAGACTGTTTTAATAAAGTGTGTTTAAAGTCAAAGTCTCTCTCTCTCTCTCTCTCTGCTCTCTCTCTCTCTCTCTCTCTCTCGCTCTCTCTCTCTGGCTCTCTCTCTCGCTCTCTCTCTCGCTCTCTCTCTCTCTCTCTCTCTCGCTCTCTCTCTCTCTCTGCTCTCTCTCTCTCTCTCTCTCTCTCTCTCTCTCTCTCTCTCTCTCTCTCTCTCTCTCTCTCTCTCTCTCTCTCTCTGGTACATGCTGGGAGTGGGCGGAGTGGTGTATGGTGAGTTTTTTTCTTTCTTTCTTTATTTCCTTTTTTTTTCCTTCTTTCTTTTTTCTTTTGCATGGTTTACTTTTTAGTTTAAGGTTTGAAGTGAATATTGTTGCGCAAGGAGGGATGGCATCTCATGAGGAAGTGCCGTCTTTGTCCTTGCGTAATGGCTTCAGGTGTGTGTCAGAGGACGGTGTCATAGTGGAAGATGTGCTTATTTTCGGCTGGAGGGGAAGTAGGACATGAGAATATTATGTCCGCTTCCCGCATGAACAAAGCCGTAGTAGTGTTCTTGAAAGAACAAGGTTTTGTTAATCGGTTAATCGAAAATTTGCCAGTGGTTTCAAAACGATTACATTGGGATGTAAACACCCGTCTCTGAAACATGTTAAATCTTTCAGAAGACAGGTGTTTATGTTTCTAGATTCCCCCGAGAACACGTTGGATGTTTCATTCCGAGTAAGATATGAAGAGAAAACTTGTATGGTGTACGCAACAACTGGTAGTTTGAGGTGTTTTGAATGTGGTGATTTAGGTCACAAAAAGTTTGCATGTCCACATAGAGAGCGTACACCAGAGGACAGGCCTGTTGTGTCGGGAGAGGGAGATGCGACGGAGCACACTGCTCAAGAGGAAAACACAGGTGCAGCAGCAGAGGGAAGCGTTTCTGGTGCGGCGCCGTCCGCTATAGAAGCACATGAGATTGTTACTAATACAGATCCTACTCCAATTGCAGGGACAAGTAGCTTTCAGGAGCCTGTTTGTTTAGGTACAAGAAAGAGAGACATTGGTACATTGGTTGTCACCAATGATGGTAGTGTAATGGGTGATGTATCTGATGAAAACGGTTCTCTTCTCGATTATGATTGTGATTCACAAATAGGTTCTGTTTGTGGACCGGAAAGTGACTCTCAAGATTTGTCCATTAAAGATCTGTCTATGCATTCATTAGAGGAAATTAATGGCTTTCTTCATGAGACTTTTGGAAAACATTTTGAGCGGTCAGTGTCGTTTCTTCTAAAGACTATGAGTCTTGGATCAGTTGAGGCAGAAACGCTGGTAAAAAAACATGTCACAGGTATTAGAAAAAGTAGAAAAGTGAATAAAGGAAGAGGTTAAAAGCTTTTTTATTAGCCATGCATCACGTGGTGTTCTTGTCTCTTTGTCTACTGGTTTCTTTTTCTGCTGTTTTTTCTCTTTCCTTCCTAAATAATATGGATCTTTTGAGGGTGGGTTCATTAAATATTAATGGAGGACGGGATAGACATAAACGGGCTTTGGTGTCTGAAATAATGCAGAATAAAAAGTTATCTTACTGCAAGAAACCCATAGTGATTTTGATAGTGAAGCAGAGTGGGGCATGTGGTGGAAAGGTCAACATATACTTAGCCATGGTACACATTTTAGTGCTGGAGTTTCTTTACTTTTTTCTCCACATGAAAAAATTAATATTGAAAAAAACTGAAGAATTTGTGAAAGGTCATCTTGTTCTTGTTAAAACTATTATTGAAGGCATGACAATTTATTTTATAAATGTTTATGCACCAAATGTGGGTCATGAGCGATTACAGTTCTTCAATATATTAGCTGATGTTTTAAAACAAGATTTTAGTGATGGAAACATCATTATTGGTGGGGATTGGAACTGTACAGAATGTTTCAATGTTGACCGTAACAATGAAGAGCCTCATATGCTATCCTCAAACAATTTGTCAAGATTGGTGAGAGAGGCTGAACTTTTAGATGTGTGGAGAATTAAACATCCAGCAGACAAACAATATACATGGGTTAAAGTTTCTGACAGTAGAGTAAGTGCTGCTCGATTAGATAGAATCTATGTTTCAAAATGTTTTACTAACAGGGTAATTGATTGTTGTAATTGATTCCCAATAGGATTCTCTGATCACCATTTAGTTTCTATCTCAGTAAATATGAGACAGTTCTCAAGAAAATCCTCTT
The DNA here is from genome assembly GCA_023029165.1 of Gobiocypris rarus. Lineage (NCBI taxonomy): Eukaryota > Metazoa > Chordata > Actinopteri > Cypriniformes > Gobionidae > Gobiocypris > Gobiocypris rarus. The sequence continues at coordinate 40,499,897 of CM040928.1, forward strand.
ATTGGCATTTTAATGCTAAATTATTGCAGGATGCTTTATTTTCTGAACATTTTGTGGCTTTTTGGAAGTACTGGAAAGGAAAAAAATCTGAATTTGAACATTTTAAAACAATGGTGGGAGGTTGGTAAAACTCAAATAAAATGCCAACAGTATCAGGCATATTCTACTACCACTCAAAGAGAATCTATTAAAACCTGGGAAAAAGATATAGAGACTATTGAGGCAGAACTGCTAAGAAGACACGATCCAGCCTCTGTCAATAATTTACAACAGAAAAAGAGGCAGTTACAATTTCATCTGAATGAGAGGGTGAAGGCGGCTTTAGTGAGGTCACGATTTACATCAGTTGCTGATATGGATGCCCCAAGTACTTATTTTTTAAATTTAGAACGTTCTGTGGCACAATATAAGCAGATGACGTGTTTACGTCTTCCAGGTGGAAAGATTACAAATGACATTATAGAAATGCGTCGTCATGCTGTTGATTTTTACTCTTCTCTCTACAAAGCTGATTATTGCAACACTGATAGTACAGCACAACTTTTGCATGAACTACCTCAAATAGACTCTGGATATGCAAATTACCTTTCAAGAACTTACTATTGCTGTTGGAGAGTAGAAACCTGGTCGCTCTCCTGGCATTGATGGGTTGACTTCTGAATTTTATAAACATTTTTGGAAACACATTGGAATGGATTTTATGAAGTTTTTTGTGAAAGTTATAAAGATTGCATTTTAACTGCTACATGTCAACGTGCTGTATTGTCCCTACTAACTAAAAAGGGAGACTTGGCTTTGTTAAAGAACTGGAGACCGGTTGCCTTATTATATTTGATATATTTGATAATTCATCAAGACCAAACCTATTGCATTCCAAAGAGATCCATAATGGCTAACCTTTTTTTGGTGAGTGATCCATTGGATGTCTGCAAAATGTTTGATGCAGATTTTGGTTTGATTGCTTTAGACCAAGAAAAGGCGTTTGATCGTGTTGATCATAATTATCTCTTTAATTTACTTGCTGCATTTGGGTTTGGTAAGGATTTTATCAAATGGATAAGGTTATTATATATTGGATCTCATGAAGATGGGCATCTCAGGAACTGCTCTCCAGTGGTTCAAGTCTTACCTCTCAGGTAGGTCCTTTAGGGTGTCATGGAGAGGTGAAGTGTCTAAGTCACATCATATAGCTACTGGAGTTCCTCAGTGCTCAATGCTTGGACCACTTCTCTTCTCCATCTACATGTCATCTCTAGGATCTGTCATCCAGAAACATGGCTTTTCCTATCACTGCTATGCTGATGACACTCAACTCTACTTCTCATTTCAACCAGATGATCCCACAGTTGGGGTTCGGATCGCTGCCTGCCTGACAGACATTTCTGCCTGGATGAAGGAACAACACCTTCAACTCAATCTGGCAAAGACAGAACTGCTTGTGGTCTCAGCCAACCCAGCACTTCAACATACTCTCTCCATTCAGCTCGGTTCATCAACCATAACTCCGTCCGGGACTGCCAGGAACCTTGGAGTTGTGATTGATGATCAGCTGAAATTCACTGACCACATTACTGCAACAACCCGGTCCTGCAGATTTGCGCTATACAACATTAGGAAGATTAGACCCTTCCTATCAGAGCAGGCCACTCAACTCCTGGTCCAAGCTCTTGTACTCTCCAGACTGGACTACTGTAATTCTCTTCTAGCGGGCCTTCCAGCATCCACTGTTAAACCCTTGCAGCTGATCCAGAATGCAGCGGCGAGAGTGGTCTTCAACGAGCCGAAGAGAGCACACGTCACGCCTCTCTTCATCAGTCTTCACTGGCTGCCGATAGCCACGCGAATCAAATTCAAGG
>CM040928.1:40506752-40539252 GCA_023029165.1 Gobiocypris rarus
TTCAGATCTTTGGATCTCGTAAAGCGCATGTTGTGGATAAGCTATGGACCGACCCTTATTCTGAACATGTATAACATCAGGAAGGAAGTTTTCACCAGGATAAATGAATATTAATTACTTAAGTGAAAATCCTTATGCCCCACTCGCTGCAGATCTCATGAGTCTCATAATGTGGCCAAACATCGCAATGAAACGACGTCATTTCCTCCTCATATTCACTGAATGTTGCCATGACAACACTGCACTGTCTCCATCAGCCTGTGAGCTGGTCTGATGATGAAATGTCTTATTTATTGATTTTAATTTAACTGTTTCTCAGTTTTGTGGACTTTGCTGGACCCTGCAGATTTAGCTCACATGCCTAATAAACACATTTCCTTCCTTGGAAGCTTCTGCAGACTATATATTAAAATTAGTTTCATGCATGACGGAAATGTGTGTAATACATCACAGCAACACAACACCATCGAGCTGTGCACTGAACGGTCTGGGTTAGATGTGTATCTCTGAGTAAAGGAAAGAGTTGCTGTCTGTGAAACGGCTCCAGGTGCAGCGACTGTCTGAAGCTGTGCATTGGCTGATGACACTAACGTCCATCAATCCTCAGATCTCCTCAGATGAAGGAAGTTGTAGCCATAACCAAGGAGGCAGAGGTAAATGCAGCATCCCGTTCCCTAGTTAGGGTACAGTATGTTCCTCAGGTCACTTTATGTTTTTGCAGTCGATCTTTTCTTTGCTTTCCCGTCACAGGCTGCAGTTTATCAGGCTTAATCTCCTGGGCTCCCAGCTCTGATTGAACAGCCATCGGTTCTTTATGTCAGTCTGATAAACTAGTCGTTACTCGGTGGCGTGGCGCTGTGGTCTAGTGTTCAGCTACTGATGAATGTCTCCGCTACATATGTAACCCTGTCTTCAGTCACAGCAAGACCTTAAAGTGGTCACCCCTGTGGGGAAAATCAAGTGTTTAATGTTGTTTAATGGTGTTTTTAATATGCTTTCAGACAAACCATATGCATATTCATCAGTCAACACCATTGTTGAGTATTTTGTCTTTTAAACTGCAATGAACCAAAGAAACGGTTTGACATCTCAGGTGTTTTTTAACGTCATAAACTACCTTGTAACCAATTTTGTCATGAGGGGGGCGGGGCTTAGCATATCATTAACTTCTGTGAAGCAGCGGAGTCTCGAGAGAAGACATACCTATATTGTCTTTTGTGAAGCATTATAGCTGGTAAATAATGGATATGAGGTATATTATGATGTTATGAGGAACTATATGCCTTTCTCCACTGACGTTCTGAGTTGTATAAAGTTTTTCAAACCATGATGTTAATTACCGTTATGTGTCTGACGTTGTAGAGAGCGTTACTATTGTGCAGCGTTTACTACAATAACTTGAGTAAAGTTGAGCGAGTGGATCTGGAGTGAGTGAGTGGAGACGGGGCTAATTTGCATATTAATGGTTCCACGAATACTAAATGAAGCAAGTGTGTAGAGTTACATTCAAGCTATTTTACATTCAAGCAAGTTACGAATAATCAGCACGTTCTCACTCCCAGCCCGTCACATATGGATGCTTGGTCAGGACCACTTTAGCACACGCAGGGAAGACCATTGCTTTCAGTTGTTTGCTCAATGCTTCAGGTAAAGATGCATTTAATTCATTTGTAAAAGTAGACATGATTTTATGAATATTTATAGGCTACTTTTATATTTTGGAGCACCTAACCCCACTCCACCTACACTTCTTAACTATTTCACTAGTTCACACTTACATATAATTTATAGAGTAAATTTACTTGCGTATGTGGCGTGCTGTCCGGGGGGAGGGCTTCGAGCTCGGACTTTGGCCCGAACCCAGAGTACCTCCCGTATGTAAGTGGTTTAGAACTTAAAAAGGAAAAAAGAGCAAAATGTGGAGAAGGGGTGGTGGAGGGATGCTGGAAAACTGTCAACAAAATGGAGGTAAGAGGGCTTGTATATATACCTCTTTTGTTGATTAGCTGAGTACTCTAATGGCAATTGCATTTCACTATCAAAGCTGACATAATGTTTCTTCATGCGGCCATTTTTTAATATGTGCATGATCTTTGGCGGATGGAGGCGCTGATTTTGGGGATTTTCTTCACACAAATCAATCGTTTCTGCCTGTTATATCCTGTGTTTTATATCATAAAATACACAAAAGGAAAGGTTTAGAGATAGGGTTGGGTAACGTGTTCAAAGTAAATGATGCTGGCTGATTAAATTGAGAATCACACTCCAACATGTCATAATGGCACAATCATAACCCAATATATGATTTCATGACAATAACATTCCCATGCCCAACGCGTCTGTGTACGATGCCAAAGGTTTCTCATTGAAACCAATGTGCTTCCCTGAAGCCGAGGGTCCTGACCAAGCATCAACATGTGACGAGTTGGGAGTGAGAACATTAGATAGTCAGTGACATCAGTGTTCCTCCTGAACTTTGTTAATAAAACACCATATGTCATTTTGGTGATCAAAGATGAGTTGTAAGGGATACAATTATTGACTACAGGGGGATTTTACCCGGGAGCAAAATCCATACAACAGATCACCAATAAGGCCTAGATAACACTGATCTGCTTGAGAGATGTTAGAGCCATTTACACAGAGTCAAACCTTCTAAGACCACAGATGAGTCCCAAGGAAGAACACGATTCAACCGCATCATCCCACGCATGAAATGGGACAAGCCAATGTCTCTCTTACAAAACAACCTATGTTGGTATGGGGTCTCCATACCAGTCAATCAGGATATGCCAAATATGTTTTTCACACAGCTCAGTTCTTGGAGCTTTCTGGTAACAATCAGGTGTGTTAGATAAGAGAGAGAGAGCGATGTTCAGAGTGGTGGGCTGAGAACCACCTCCATATACGAACTCACCCGCCGCCCTGCGAGGCCTCATCACCTCCATCCCATCTGTCTTCTCCAGGAAACCATTCATCTAGACCAGTTTTTGTTTATTTGTTTAAAGCGTCAATAAGTAGCTGATTAATAAATAACGATTCAACAAACATGCAAGTTTGTGTAATAGATGAAATTACAGTCACACAGCAGTCAAGCACTTTTTATGAAGAATATGAGCAGCTCTGTGGATCTAACAATCTATACAGCATTATATATAATATTTTAAACATTCATGAAATGTATTACAAAATGACCCCCATTGTTTGCAGAGAGGATGAATGTGTGTGACAGCATTTTCAGCATTGCAAGGTTTTTGTTTGCATTAAACACTCACAAAACCACAGTACAGCTGCAGTGATGCTGAGGCTCGTTCGTGAGTTTAACAATAAAAGACTGTAAAGATGCTATGTTGAAAAACTGTAATAGATCTAACCTTACATTTAATGTAATTTAAAAAAAAAAGTGAACCAACTTCTGAAATAAAATGTTACTACTGAACCACTTTAATTTACAGCCTGCAGATTCACACTTACCCTGTAACTACATGAAACAAGAGGGGAACAAGAACCACTTTCCTTTACAGTGTGGGTATATCAGGAAGAACGCTGGCATGATCACATTATGTTACCTGCTGAGGAGCCAAGGCTGACCTCCCGGCGGTTTCAGCGGTACAGCGTATGTGGCAGAGGGACGTTACCTCTCCGTTCCCTCCTCAGGACATACGTACATAAGTAACCGAGACGTTCTCTTTCGTTCAGTCACTCCAAGTAACATCAGTGACTGACGAATGGGGGTCCCAATATAATCATGCCACTCGGCTGTCTTCCAGTTCCCTGCATAAGTGCGAGTTCCCTGTCGTAAGACTATTACGGACGAAGGACTCCATTTAACACAGGAATACCAAGGTACACTGGGAAGCATATTCCAGGTGGAAGTATGCACCAAGCTGCCTACCCGTAGGGAGGACTTAAGAATACACATATATCCCGCTAAGGGCTGCATATGGAAGAAGGTGTGGCAAGGCTTGCCCAGCCTGCCAAGGGAAAGACACCTGCTCAGGGAGGCTTACGGTGGAAATACACATGTGGGGCGCTTGCAGGTTCACCACCTGGTCTCTGAACGGAGTGGTGGGAACCTTGGGCACATATCCAGGCCGGGGTCTCAGGATCACGTGAGAGTAAGCCAGCCCGAATTCCAGGCACGCTTCATCAACCGAAAATGCCTGCAGTTCCCCTACCCTCTTGATGGAGGCCAAATCGATCAGGAGCGCCATCTTCATAGACAGGAACTTAAGGTCCACTGACCGCAATGCAGAGCATCTAACACAACTGAAAGGTCCCAAGAGGGCACAAGGGGAGCGCTAGGAGGATTTAGTCTCCTTGCTCCCCTCAGGAACCTGATGACCAGGTCGTGCTGACCTACCTTTTTGTTGTCCAGGAGGTCGTGGTGGGCAGATATGGCGGCGACGTATACTTTAAGGGTGGAAGGAGACACCTTCGATCCAACCCTTCTTGGAGAAACGAGAGCACTGACCCGATCAGGCATTTCCAGGGGTCTTCTTGGCGAGAAGAGCACCAGGTGAAGAAGAGGTTCCACTTCAACGCATAGGCATGTTTGGTAGACTCTGCCCTAGCGGAAGTGATGGTAGCCACCACCGCAGGTGGCAGCGTACTCAAACCTGCCACGTCTCATCCAAGAGCCACACGTGGAGGTTCCACAGATCGGGACGCGGGTGCCAAAGGGTGCCCCGTCTCTGAGATAGGAGGTCCTTCCTCAGAGGAATCGACCAGGGAGGGGCTGTCGCAAGGAGAAAGAGTTCCAGGAACCAGGTCCAGCCGTGCCAGTACTGAGCGACCAGAAGGACCTGGTCCTTGTCCTCCCTGATCTTGCACAGTAGCTGTGCGAGAAGGTTCACTGGGGGAACGCATATTTGCATAGGCCCCGCGGCCAGCTGTGCGCCAGAGCATGCCGAACGTGCCCTCGGTCAGGGAGTAAAACGGGAGCAGTGGGAAGAGTCGTGGGAGGCAAACAGATCTACCTGCGCGTTGCCGAACTGTTCCCAAATCAGCTGGACCGTCTGGGCATGGAGTCGCCATTCCACAGGGAGTGGCTAACCCCGTGAAAGCTGGTCGGCTGCACGGTTCAGTTCTCCCGGGATATGGACAGCACGAAGGGACCTCAGATGCTTCTGACTCCATAAGACGAGATGGCGGGCGAGTTGAGACATCTGGCGGAAGCATAGACCCCCCTGGTGGTTGATGTACGCTACTGTGGTCGTGTTTTCCGTCCTGACTAACACATGTTGACCCTTCAGCAACGCTCGGAAGCGGTGCAGGGCGAACCGTACTGCCAGCAACTCGAGGCAATTGACATGCAGGGCGCGCTGGGGTCCTGTCCAGGAGCCTGCGGCAGCATGTCCATTGCACATGGCCCCCCAGCCCGTGGCGGATGCATCTGTTGACACAACCACATGTCTGGAAACTCGTTCTAAGGGCACTCCGGCCCTTAAAAAACTGAGGTTCGACCACAGGGTGAAGGTTTGAAGGCAGGCTTGTGTCGCTTGGACCCGGAGCGTGCCTGTCTGCCTTGCCCATCTCGGGACTTGATCACAAAGTCAATGCTGAAGCGGTCTCATATGAAGCAATCCGAACAGCGTTACCGCGGCTGCAGATGCCATATGCCCCAGGAGCCTCTGAATAGTTCAGTGGAACCACGCTCTTGCTCTCAATTTGACGGAGGCAAGTCAGCAGTGACTGCGCGTGCGCGCTCGTGACCGAGTCGATCTCCATACAGAGAAAAGAGATCCACTGCGCGGGGCAGAGTTTGCTCTTCTCCCAGTTGACCCGAAGGCCCAGACGGGCTAGATGCTGGAGAACAAGATTTCTGTGTTCGCACACCAGCTCTTGAGAGTGGCCCAGTATGAGCCAGTCGTCGAGGTAGTTCAGGATGCGAACCCCGGTCTGCCTGAGTGGCGCAAGGGCTACCTCGACGACCTTCGTGAAGACGCGAGGGGACAGAGATAGCCTGAATGGGAGAACCGCGTACTGATATGCCTGCCCCTCGAAAGCAAACCGTAGAAACGGTCTGTGCCGAGGTAGGATGGACACATGAAAGTAGGCGTCCTTCAGGTCAATCGCTGCAAACCAATCGGCTCGACAAACGCATTCGAAAAGGTGTTTCGCTGTCAACATCCTGAACGGAAGTCTGTGAAGGGATTGGTTCAGGATGTGCAGGTCCAGGATTGGCCGTAACCCGCCAGTTTTCTTGGGTACAATGAAGTAGGGGCTGTAGAAGCCGGACTCCATCTCTGCTGGAGGGACAGGCTCGATCGCACCCAGCAGGGTGGCAACCTCCGCACGCATGACTGGGGCATCGGACCCCAGCATGGTATAGCGGACTCCCCGGAAGTGGGGGAGCCTGCGCGAACTGAATTGCGTTGCCGAACCTGATGGTCCTCAAGACCCAGCGGGACAGACCCGGAAGCTGAAGCCAGGCTCCCAGGAACTGCACCAGCGGGGTCATACGGACTACATGCGTACCCCGGGTGGGGCAGCGAGGCAGCATTACCGGCCCGGACGTGGGAGGCGGGACCCGGGGGTGGCACACACTGTCATCTCCGGTCTCTGGCTGCTCAGGGATGGGTTTATCAGTTCTTTCTTTAACCACATTGGGGTGCTGCTGACCTGGGGGCCGGCAGCTGAACAAAAGATTCTCCCCCGGCCCTCCACCGGGGGAAGGAGTGGCCCAACCACTGTCTCCCTGAAAGAACTGCCCATCCCTGAGCTGTCCGTGTCAGGAGCGCCGCTTAGCCTGGCATTTGTTCACGGGCTGCGGGGCTGGAGCGGACTGGTGCGCCTTCCTGCGGCTTCCTCGGTGCGGCCCCGGTGGAGAGTGCTGCTGGGGTGGCGCACGAGGGGAGGGAGCCGTTAGAGGGCGCCCTCGGCTGGGTGGAGGCATCAGCTGGCCGCTGGGGCAGTATGTGCTTAACCCTAAATCCTAACCACTTGTAACTACATGAAACTAGAGGGGAACTAGAACCACTTTAATTTACAGCCACAGATTCACACTTAACCCTTACCCTGTAACTACATGAAACAAGAGGGGAACAAACACCACTTTAATTTACAGCTTGCAGATTCACACTTACCCTGTAACTACATGAAACAAGAGGGGAACAAACACCACTTTAATGTACAGCTTGCAGATTCACACTTACCCTGTAACTACATGAAACAAGAGGGGAACAAACACCACTTTAATTTACAGCTTGCAGATTCACACTTACCCTGTAACTACATGAAACAAGAGGGGAACAAACACCACTTTAATGTACAGCTTGCAGATTCACACTTACCCTGTAACTACATGAAACAAGAGGGGAACAAACACCACTTTAATTTACAGCTTGCAGATTCACACTTACCCTGTAACTACATGAAACATGAGAGGAACAAGAACCACTTTAATTTGCAGCCACAGGTTCACACTTACCCTGTAACTACATGAAACAAGTGGGGAACAAACACCACTTTAATTTACAGCTTGCAGATTCACACTTACCCTGTAACTACATGAAACAAGAGGGGAACTAGAACCACTTTAATTTACAGCCATAGATTCACACTTAACCCTTACCCTGTAACTGCATGAAACAAGAGGGGAACAAACACCACTTTAATTTACAGCTTGCAGATTCACGCTTACCCTGTCACTACATGAAACAAGAGGGGAACAAGAACCACTTTAATTTACAGCCTGCAGATTCACACTTACCCTGTAACTACATGAAAAAAACTAAAGCCCACGCTTAACTAAACTAAATTAAACTAAAGTAAACTAAATTAACTATTTCAGCTATTTCACTGATTTGCCCACATTGTCACTATATGACAATTAAAATGAGCTGATGACATCACCGTTTTCTCCAGAGCGGCTGTACAGCCGAATCAAACTCTGTTGCATTATTTTCCTGTTTAACACGGTGAAGCTGCTTTGAAACAATCGGCACTGTAAAAACGCTATATAAATAAAGGTGACTTGACTTGACTATCCTCTTCCATCTGAAGTTGCCAGTATCCACTTTTAAGATCCAGTGTACTAAAGACAGTAGCACCATGGAACGACTCCAATATTTCCTGGATTTGTGGCATGGGGTACACATCAAGATGCATTTAAACCTCTATAATCAATGCACAACCTAGAACTTCCATCCTTCTTGGGGACAACAACAACAGGAGATGGCCATGGGGTAACAGAACTGCCATACAAAGGCAAAAGACCTTAACTCACCAGAGTGTGAAACTGAGAAAAATGACTTTAAAGTTTTTTTGTTGTCCAGCCAATTGTATGACAGGTAGGACACTGAAAATTTGCCAAGTAGTCGTCATAATGAATATATGTATCTACATAAAAAAAATTGAGCTTAAACTTGACCTTTGACCCTTATTTGGAAGTTACTGTATTCTGCCTTTGCATTATCTGCAAAACAATAATGCGTCATACAAAGGCAAAATACCTTAACTTCTAATTTATTGATTATTTTGACTTTATCACTCTATACAGACATTTCTATGATAACAGTGATAGCCTTAAAATAACATTTATTGAGTTCTGTCTAGTAAGGTTTAATATTACATCAATAGAATATTACAAAATAAAAAATAATTAGAAGGCTACAACTGTTTTGGATCATTTTAAAACGTTTATTATTGTACTTAATTTAAGTGAAATAATACTTTAAGAATATAATAAAGTAACCATCCACAAATATTTCTTACATTTGAAAGGTTTGATTTGGGTATGCCAGTAATATGTAGACGTGCTTTCTCAAATAACATTCACCCTTTTCTCACAAAACGTAAAGGAAGAATATGCTTATATCTGATGACCTTGTTTGTATGTTTCCCAGAATTAATGAGCATGCTCTCTGCATTTTGTCCATTAACCCCAGAAATAGACTTGGAAGAAACTGAAATGTAGAAAAGAAATTTAATTAGACACATGCAGCTAATGAATATCATTATAGACAAGATGGTGTCTTTACATCGGTAACACTTTACAATAAGGTTCGTTAGTTAACATTAGTTAACTACATTAGTTAACATTAGTTAACTACATTAGTTAACATTAACTAATAATGAACTGCACGTATACAGCATTTATTAATCTTTGTTAATTTCAACATTTACTAATACTTTAATAAAATCTTGCTAACATTAGTTAATGCATTGTGAACTAACATGAACAAACTATGAACAGCTGTATTTCTATTAACTAACATTAACAAATACAACAAATATATTGCTCATGCTTTGTTCATGTTAGTTAATACATTAATGAACCTTATTCTAAAGTTTACCCCCTGTTCACTGTCTTATTTTTAGTAACATTCAACACTGGTGCAATTTGTACATTAAATGTTACACAATGTTAAACATTTTAGTAAAACATTAATTATTCAAAATTTATATGGAATAATTCTAACAATTTTTTTTAAAGCTATGATATGTTAAACGACAAAAAGGGGTATTTTACAACAACTATAAATGCACTACGAGTTTTACCAGTTTTAAGTAAACGTACATTTCGCGTCTGTGTTGTTTTATCGACAACAGCAGTGAGTGAATAAGCGCTAGCTAGTTTGTGTCTTTTAGCTCATACAGTAGCTTTAGCGGCAGACTGTTGTACGACCTGCTGTTGGAATCTTCTACAATACAGTCACACTTTTACGCCGTTTAGCTGTCAGAATTTTAACCGTTTAACCAGGACAATTTCATAGTTGTTGGTATAAACCGGATGTCTGGTAACTCTACTAATAGCCTACCCACAGCGACACTTAAAATTGAAAGTCAACCTCCGGACAACTTTGCATGACAACTTTACATGATGGCTTTAAACAATGGATTTGCCTTCTCAGTGGATGTTGTTTTCCATGAATTTTGACCATGTTTAAAAAAATAGGTAAGCTGCGATCTAAGTTATATCTGCTGGGTGTTCATTGTGTAATGTTTTCTCCTCGCCAGGGGAGGTGTGTCGATCGTGAGGCGTCCCCAACCCTCTCGCGTTTTCTGTCAGATTGGCTGCTAGTATCCATGCTTTGATTTACAGCTTTGTGGATTAGGAGCAGTTGTGTTTTGTGTGTTAATAGCCTATAGCTTAGTCCAAGTTTGCAAATCTAGCTAGTTAACTAGGCTACCAGTATCCTAGCTGAATTTCACAAAATCTGAAGTAGATTGCATATCTAAAAAAATAAAATAAAAATAAAAATTCTTCATGTATCCATACCATCCTACCTTGATCTTGGTGTTTGCATTTCAAAGCCATGTCTAACATAATTTTTCCGCAAGATTAGGCCATTCTTTATGCTAGATAGAAAACAACCACTGCAACAATTTTATTTTCACTTTATTTAAGATAATGGGTGTGGCAAAGGTGCTTCAATTACATATAGGCATAACACCGTAACTTCAGCGCGGAAAAAATCTTAACGTTGGTAAAACAAAGGCAGAGGGCCTTAACTCAAGCGTAACTGAATTCCAGCGTTCTAGAGTGCAGCGGAACAAAGCTAAAAGACCTTAACTGATGTTACGGGTTTCTGCCTTTGCTTTCTCTCTGCTTTTGGAAGTTATGGCAAAAACAACATCCTATTTTTAGCAGAAAAGAACAAAATTGACTCATGATATTTTTCCACATGATAAAACTGATGTCCATTGTTCCAAAAATGACAATAACTAATTTTGACTAAAATTGAAGTTAAGGTCTTTTGCCTTTGTACGGCAGAGAAGGTTGTATGATCTTTCTGTTCAGCAGTTCCTGTATTTCATTGTCAACATACTTCTGTTTTTCAATGGAGAGTTTGTATGCCCTTTTTCTGGCCAGGAGTTTATCAGAGTTATAATTCAACTAAATAAAATATAACTATTTTAGTATGTTCAACCTATTTAGAGCAGACAGAAGGCCAGTCCATCAACAAATTTTCCAATTTTTCCTTGAATGGTGGTGTAGTCTCTGCTTTGCTTGTTAACAGTTGTATGGACTCAAGTACTGTGTCATCAGTGTTAGGTGGGGGTTGTAACAATATTTACTATGAGTCTAATATCTCGGGGAATAATTAACTTAAAAGGGATATAATGTTCATGAGTTTATGAATATAATTTGCTAGTCGTTCATTACGTTATTTAAATTTTCCGATAAGGAAAATGTTCAATTAAATACCTTTAAGGAATTGCTTGAAGTTATCTTACTAAGTTTGTCCTGCAAATTAGTTATAGACTTTCAAATCAATTCTCAATAAGGGATTACTGCTTTTACGAGAGCATAAGAAGCATTAACTTTACTGATCAGGACAAATTAATATTTGTATCTTCGTACAGTTATGTTACTAAAATAGTAGCACACGGCAGCTTTAGGTAACGTTTGGGATTGTAAGTTTCATTGACTTCGTGTATGTAGAAGAATAACAGCTTCAATTCAAAAATATCTTTTGGAAGTTTAATAAACACAGACTAAAGATAACACTACAATTCACACAGAAAGCGGGTGGCGGATTGCAATGCAAAGCAAAGGCAAAGGCATTGGAATGAGGGTCGCATTGGTATTTGTAAATCAGGTGGAGCTTCGCCCATTTCCTGTATGGTCCAATCGATCTGAGCGTTTTCGGCGCGAAACAAAGTTCTTTGTTCGGCTGCGTTCCTCCCCCTGGCTACTATCCGGGGCAGACAGGTTCATGCATTTTTCTTTACAAAGCTGGCATCTTTGTAATAATGCATTTCCTTTAAATTATTTTACCAGATTCGGTACGGTGGATTTCTCTTGGTTCTTAACACACCATGAACCACTGGTCTGCGAGGTGGAAAACACACAAGTCCAGGTTTTCCACTGTCTATTGTCCTAAATAGTTTGAGTTAACATTCATATAATCCTCCTAATTATTACAGACACATATACAAACATTCAGACAGAAAAGTATACATTTACGTTTTTAGGTGGCTTTTAACCATCTATTATTCCATGGACTTGGTGAACATTCCATGTGTGTGTTTCTAGGTGTGTGTGAGGTGTCAGATTTCGCGGCAGGGCCATTTGGGCAATAAAAGTCACTACTGAGCCTGTTTGTTATCTCCCAAGGGTGATCAATGAGTGGTCTTTCAGACATCTTGGCGCCGTTTATACCATCAATCGTATGATCATGATCTGATAACGCGCTTCACGAGAGGCGCGAGACATCTGCCCATTTGCCAGATGAACAGACATCCTCATTGTGGCTACAGGGTATAGCCAAGTAGAAGTAGACCAAAGAAGTAGAATTATGCATCACAAATGGGAAAAACGGGCTAATGTCATGGCTGCTTGTAGAAGGTAAACCAGCTTTCCTAAAATCCAACAAAATCCCAGACTGTGACAAAAAATACATTCCTAGAATGACTGGTACTGTTAAATCTCTGTATTTCAGGATAAACAGTGTCAAGGTAAATTTCTGACCCAGCACCTTACATTTCCATGCCACCTTTCCAGTTGCTGCCTGCTCCTGCCCATTAACCAACATTAAGGTTTGGCCCCTGCTTGGCTGACTTAGTTCACCCTTGTTCAGTTGTTTCCAGATTGATTCTTGGATTAAGGACAACAAACTACTAGTGTCCACCGTGGCCACAAGAAAATGATCACGTATGATTATAGGTATGTTGACCATCTTTGTTACAGTTGGACACTTCAACGGACTGCATTACTCTAGTACTTGCTGGCGTATGTTTTCTTTCTCTTTCTCTTCGAATGAACCTGATTCCAATATTTCCTGGCTTCATCAAAATCACATTCAATTTGAGTCCCAATTCTGACCAGCTCACCAACGTTTGGCCAGTACCTCTTAACAGACTAGCCAGGTGAGGATTGCAGTTACATAATTTGTCCAGTGCCATGTCCTTCTCCAACATATTCTGCTTTTGTTGGATTTGGAATCAATTTCCAGTGACGTTGGAGCTAACTGTCTCGCTAGTCCCTCTACAGCATCTCTGGTCAAATTAGATAACCTTAACACATTGTAATGCACATAGTTTATTTGGTGTCAGTGGAAATAGAGCTGCAATGACTGGAATGTTTTCAAATCCTGCTGCTATCTGATCTGCTAATTTATATTCATTTGTGACTCCCCTCTGTATTCCAACTGCATCTACACTCACCTAAAGGATTATTAGGAACACTTGTTCAATTTCTCATGAATGTATTATCTAATCAACCAATCACATGGCAATTGCTTCAATGCATTTAGGGGTGTGGTCCTCGTCAAGACAATCTCCTGAACTCCAAACTGAATGTCAGAATGGGAAAGAACTGTTACTGGGATTTTCACACATAACCATTTCTAGGGTTTACAAAGAATGGTGTGAAAAGGGAAAAACATCCAGTATGCGGCAGTCCTGTGGGCGAAAACAGCTTGTTGATGCTTAATTCTCAGAGGAGAATGGGCCGACTGATTCAAGCTGATGGAAGAGCAACTTTTACTGAAATAACCACTCATTATAACCAAGGTATGCAGCAAAGCATTTGTGAAGCCACAACACGCACAACCTTGAGGCGGATGGGCTACAACAGCAGAAGACACCACCAGGTACCACTCATCTCCACTACAAATAGGAAAAAGAGGCTGCAATTTGCAGGAGCTCACCAAAATTGGACAGTTGAAGACTGGAAAAATGTTTCCTGGTCTGATTTCTGTTGAGACATTCAGATGGTAGAGTCAGAATTTGGTGTAAACAGAATGAGAACATGGATCCATCATGCCTTGTTACCACTGTGCAGGCTGGTGGCGGTGGTGTAATGGTGTGGGGGATGTTTTCTTGGCACATTTTTGGCCATTTCAGTTCTGAAGGTGAAAGGGTGTCAAACATAGGATAAGTATGGTGTTTCTAATAATCGTTTAGTTGAGTGTATGTAGGTGGTGCTGTCTTTAGTCAGGTCAAATGCTCCTAGGTCCCTCTTACTTAACACATGTCTCCGTCTGCGTCTTTTAAGCTCTACTGTACCTGCCTTCCCTCCCCTGAGATATGGCAGGAAGTGCTTCAGAGCCTGAAACACTGCCAGAATTTCTAGACAATTAATGTACCACGAATGATGGTGTTCCTACCAAAAGCCCTGGGCTAAGCGACCCCTCATGGTCGCCCCCCAGCCCGTAAGGGAGGCATCCGTGCTCAGAGCCCCCAGTAACGGGCCTTGGGCTAAAAACCACGGGTCCTTTCACATGACCAAGGAGCGGAGACACCGCCGCGTAACCTTGATCACACGAAAAGGATCAAGTGTGCGTGTCCACACACCTGAACGTGCGGGGTGAAAGTGCTAGACCGAAGGCAAGCACCCGATATTGGTATGCTTCTTCCCTGAAAGCGAACCTCAGGTTCTTCCTGTGCTGTGGGAGGTTGGAGACATGAAAATATGGATCTTTGAGATCTATTGTGACAAATCAGTCCTCGGACCTGATCAGAGACACGATCTGTTTGAGTGTAAGAATCCTGAACTTGAGCTTTGCTACACAGCGGTTCAGAACGCGAAGATCTAAGATCGGGCGCAACCCTCCATCCTTCTTTGGCACTATGAAGTACCGGCTGTAAAAGCCTGACTCCCTGCCAGGCGGGGAAACCCTCTCTATAGCCCCTTTTTGCAGCAGAGTCTGTACTTCTTGAGACAAAACCAGAGCCTGCTCGGGGCCCACCACCGTGGGCAGAACCCCGTTGAAACTGGTTGGACGACATCGAAACTGAATGGCGTACCCCTTCCTTATAAACTGCAGGACCTACTGAGATATATTCGGCAGATTCTCCCACTCTGCCAGAAAATCTACTAAGGGTACCAGCCTCTCTGATGTACACTGCACCACGAGTGCAGTGCCCTGAAACGGCTGACTGGCAGGGAACAACTGACTCGACAGCGCCACCTCCCTCCTTGGAGGGCGCGAGCCATCCTTGAACGACCCTCGAGGGCTCTCCACGCCCAGGCGCTCGGGCGGGGTTTGTGGATTGACCCTGTGAGGGCACCGAGGACAGACTGGTACCGTGTGCCGTAGCGTCAGGACTTCTTAGACGCAGCCTTCCTCGAAATAATAACTGTTCTCAGATCAGCTCTACTCGTGGAAGGCTGCGCCTGAGAGCGCCGCCCACCCGCCCATTCTTTCTGTGGGGGTGTGCGAGCGGCGACGCTCTGTTTGTGCTGCGCCCTGTGCGAGGAGCCAGTACTCGGAGACTTGGGGTTTTCGAGGGAGGAACTGCTTGAGCGGCGTCGATTGTTTCTTTGCCTCCTGGAACCTGTCGGTAACCGTGGTGACGGCGTCACCGAACAGGGCTCCAGGAGACAGTGGCGCATCAAGCAGAAAGCTCTTGTCCCTCTCTTTGATCTCGGTCAGATTTAACCATAGATGCCTCTCCGTGGCCACAAGGGCTGCCATAGAACGGCCCACACATCTGGCCGTCTCCTTGGTGGCACGGAGAGCGAGATCTGCCGAAGATCGGAGACCCCATCGGCTTAGTGGGCAAAGACGGAGCCTTCATGGCCGATGCTGATTCGGGCGAGAGATGGCTCGCGAGCGTCTCTTCAACCCGTGGCATCGAACCATAACCATGCCTTTTCAGTCCCATAATATAACTATAAACAGATGTATGGAAACTGAACACCTGTGAAGACATGGGCCGCTTCCACGATCTCGACACCTCAGTGTGGAGATCCGTGAAAAATAGCAGGCTCCTTCGTGGAGGCTGAGCAGAGCGTGCGGGGAGAAAGCGCTCGTCGAGCGTGCTTTTTACACAGGCTCGCTCATGATGCTCTTGTGGCCAGTCAATGTTTAATCTGGCCACCGCTCTGCTCAAAACCTCCACGAGCTCCTCACTGGCAGGGGATTGAAGTGGCGAGTCCTCAACCCCTGCACCAATGCTGCAGACATCCACCTCCTCGGAGGAAGACAGCTGAAGCATCGCGGCCGTCCCCTGGGCGGGAGAATCCGCAGCACGGGCTTCCAAACCCAGAGAAGCAGCACTGGATCTAGCGGGTGAAGGCTGAGATAGGGCTGAGCCCGTCTCAAACCCCTCCGTAAGATGCCTTTGCGAACCCCACGACATGAGCTGCAGCTGTGCCTCGGCTGCAGCGGGGCCCACGCCGCGGGGAGCGCGAGCACCCTCGAGTGCCGACTGAACGTGCTGATCTCCCAAACAAACAATGCACATAGAGTGTGTATCCCCGTCCGTGATGTAGCGGGACAGGGAGGAACACACTTTCTGTAAGATCGTTCGCTCTCCAGAACTCTTTTGCCAAATATCAGTGTGAATGCAAACTTGTGAAAACAGGGGTCTGAACTCAGACACAAACAGATATTTAGACAGACAATGACACAGAGCGCTTGTTGAAGACAACAGAAGCTAACGGCGTGTGTTTGCCAGTGTGCTTTATAGCTTCCGGGTCTACGACGTCACCACGCCGATGATGTTCCGTCTCTCTATTGGACTGATGACATCACGACGCAATCACGCATGGGCGTTCCCAAAGCAGTGACGCAGCTCGAGTTCCCTTGAATGGGAATTTGTGTTTTATTTATTTTATTTTTTTTGCTACTCTTCCTAAAAATCTTGTCTAAAATCGGCTTTTGACTGAGCTGGACAGTAATGACTGAACAGATCTTTGCTAGGGTACAACGGGACTACAGGGGCAAAAGACACACACTCTTGACACAAATACTGCAGCTAAAGTAATGTTTTAATAATGTCTCAAAATAATCACTTTAGCAAGTTTATTTTGATAAATAAAATAGTTTATTTTTTTTATAAATATACTGTTATTAACTCTTTCCCGCCAAACACGAAATTTGTGTGAAAATATAAAAAAATTTTTTCAGGTTTTCCGTGTTTTCGCTGTCAGACGCTAGGGGGCGCTATTATGCATCTTCTGAATGAGTACTGACTCCCCTGATCAAAACACACGTGAGTAGGACACAGTAAAACAAGCTATTGCATGTAATCATATGCATATGAAAAATAACGTGATAATCAACATAAACTTCATAACCCGCACCGGGTTGACGCAAGTGTGCATGTCCCTTCTTTTATTCACTTTTGTTTTATACACCAGAGAGGAAAGGGTTAAATGAAATGCTGAAGCACTAGCTATTTAAAGATTAGCATAATGCAGTGCTCATCTTTCATCTCCTATCGTGCAGATCAGATCGGACCAATCCAAAAAACAACATCATACATGTCCGTATAGGAGTCCACTCTTCAAAATGCATCTCACATTTTAATCCAAAACAACGAAAAAAATAAGGAAAAAAACAAAAATGTTTGCATGAGCGTTTTGAGTTAGAGTAATCAATCGTGTCCATTTTCAATGAAATTTAGATTTTAATCATTATTCTGATGATCAAATTTTACTTTGGACTCTTCCTGTCACGTTAAACCCTCCCAGGTCTCTCTGCTTCAATCACAGGCTTTTCAATGACTCATAATATACAGGAACCGCATTACTGGCTCGTGAGCTGTCCGTCAACACCCCCATGGTTTTCATTGGATAAAGGCAATCAATGCCTAGCCAATGCCTTGCCAGCAAAGGTTTGATTGACGGAGGTAGTAACCAATCACAAGGCATTATCTTACACTGTGTTTGTAAGCATTATTGGTGAATTCGCCTCTGCTCACCGTCTCCATGGCATCCGGGCGCCTGCCTGTGAGATTGCGCAACACCGCAGTGGAGCACGCTGACTCTATGACAGACTGTTTTTATCAACTAAATTAGTTTTTACACTTTGTAAATTCTGTAAATAGTTGATTTAGTTTTTCAGTAACGTTAAATTAATTATAATCAGCAGTTTATTGCAGATTTATTTGAATAAAAAAAGTACTCTTTCCAATTACAAATGTTCTGAAATAAAAGGCCTTTTTGAAAGGACGCCTAGTCTTTTCTTGACATAAAAGCTTATAGAAGCTACATTTTTTAGAGAATCATCCTCAAATTTGAATCAAAACATGATCAGACATTCAGTTTTATATTATGGTTATTTTCAGGGCCTCAACATTAAAATCTCATAATTGTGAATAATAAAATTAAAAAAACGTGAGTCACTTACATGTATATTTACATGTATATTACTCAGTTCCTAGCATTGTTCGGGAAGCAGACACACTGTCAGTTTAAATCTAGACTAAAAACACATCTCTTTTCTATGGCATACACATAGAACACTTTTTCAATTAAATGATTATTAGGCTGCATTATCTAGGTCAGCCGGAACCGGGAACACTTCCCATAACACCTGATGTACTCGTTACATCATCAGGAGAATGGCATCTATGCTAATGTTAGTGTCTCTGTTTTATCCCGAGGTCTACTGCAGTCAGCCGGATCCGGGCCGTATCCCGATCAGACGGTAGACCTGCACCCAGATGTGACCAACACATGATCCTGAAGTGTCTGCAGAGACCGTGTCATTTAGACTCCCCCTTAAGCTGCCTCATCCACACGGCATCCTCAATAAACCCGTCTCCGGCGTTTTGCTTCGGATCTTTCGAATGTTCAGATCTATAATGACCTCTGACCTGTAAAATAATAGCTTTAATAATAATAACACGCTGTTTGTTGATTGGCCAGAGGAGAACTGCCCCCCCGACTGAGCCTGGTTTCTCCCAAGGTTTATTTTTCTCCATGAGGTCTCCTGATGGGGTTTGGGTTTCCTTGCCACTGTCGCCTCTGGCTTGGCTTGCTCAGTTGGGGACACTACATTTTTCAAATAAATTTCCAAATAAATTAATTATTAAACTAAATTAACCATATAGACCAAATTACTGATCTAATTACTGATCTAAAGCCCACATTGTTACTGAATGATAATCAAAATATATTCTGTTGCATTATTTTTCTGTTTAACACTGTGAAGCTGCTTTGAAACAATCTGCATTGTTAAAAGCGCTATATAAATAAAGCTGACTTGACTTGTTCATATACTACTTTGAGCTATTATGACTCTTGGGTAACATTATTGGAAGTGTCTAGTATAAAATAAGACCAGATTTATGAATATAGACCATAGGGTTTAAGAGCTACAGATATTTTCATTTGGGTATGTCGTTTTCAGAAAATTCTCAAAAATGGGGGCGCTGGTTAAGAGCATATAAATCAAAACTATCTAATGTTACTGAATGAGATGTGGACCCAGAACGAGCTACAGGACTGTGCAAGCATTAGGGGTGTTGATGAACTCCATCTGCTCCATCTGTGTTTGATCATCGCTCTGAATCTGATCTGGATACTGTACTGGAACCTATGCTATGTATAGAATATAAGAGAGTAAATAAAAAAAGGAATGTTGAGTGACTGAGCTGTTTGCGTGTAGTGATGTTCCATCTCATAGATTAAGAAATAATAATCTGTTACAAATACAGTCTTTCACAAAAACATGATTTTCTCAGGTTTTTTATTTAAAATGTTGCTTTTTTTAATGAAACTTACCCATATTCAAGTGTTGTTAAAAAAAGGAAAGTGTGAAGCTAGAATAAAAAAACTTTTTTTGTTGTTTGATTGTTTAAAAGAAGAGGGTCAGCTCTTTATTCTGGTATATTGCATGCTCAGATTTTCATAAAACAAAATATTCTATGGGCTATTAAATTTAGGTGAAAATGGTCAAAAACCCTTGCGGTGGCTGGCAATTTTTTTTTTTTAAACGCTGGCATGGAAAGAATTAAAATATGTTAATATAATATATATTATATTAACAAATATAATATATATTTAAAAAATACAGAAACAGAATTATTTAAGATTCTGAAAGTATTGAAGATCTCATAATAATTTAATTTTAGATTTACGATAGTAACAAAATATTATATTTTACTATATGATATGACTAATATCATACATTTTTAAATATGATAGTTTGATTATAAAAATGGTGATTATCTCTAACCCAGCTTGACTTCAAGATGGAAAGTGACATCTAAAATGTTTCTCCTAGACAGAGATGAGGTTACTTTAACATCAAATGGAGACGTTTGCTTGAGTCTCCTCATAAGAGATCTCAACATCACACACTGTGCTCATATTTTTCTTCTTCGCTAGAGGTACTGGAGCACTCATGTTTGTCTCTTTTAAAGTTTAGAAGACACCTCAACAACTTTACAAATTGTTCACCAAGTCAAGTTCTTGAAAGGAGCATTCTAGAGTAAAAACAATGTGTAAATAAAACTATATTAAGTTATGCAGAATTAAAGTTAACATTACTCTTGATTGCTGAAACACAATAAGTGCATAGAGCTCTGCAGTTTATGTGCTAAGGGCACATCATTTGTTCTGGGCAATAGTAATGCACCTGACTTACAGAGGTCTTACTACAGGAACAGTAACGGTGGAGCTTACTTTGCTCAAAGGCACATTAACCCCTGGTTACACAGACAAGACTTAAGCTAGTCTAAAATGCCTGTTTGAGCAGCTTTAACTGAAAGCAATTTGCACTGACATATCTTAAAATATATCAGTGCCATTGTTTTTGTTTCAAGATGCACACCAGTAAAGTTTTTTTCTACGGCATGTTTATAAAAGCTACTTAAATGCCCCAACTAATTATTAATCCTGGCTAAACCCTTAGTCTAAGCCCTGTCTGTGAAACCAGGCCTAAATATCTTATGACTCAATCCTTGACTAATTTGATTATTTATACATTTGCACAATACAAAGTTGCTGAGATCTTCATCCTCTTCTGAATCTTTAGAGGAAACAAATGTGAGACCACCAGAGTCTCTAGTTAAAGATGGGCATATACTGTGCGATCCGATTAATCCGATTCTGAGTTTAATTCTGATTTGTGCGACTCAGTTTGAGTCAGGCTGATTTTCAGCTTTGTTGTGCGTTGTTTGTCCTGAAGTGTTCGTGCTGTGTACAGGGGGAAACAAATGGTCAGATGAATTTCAGGCATGTCAGAAATCCTGCGCCTAAGCAGAAGTTGAACCATTTCATCTTTAACGTAGAAAGAAAGAAAACAAAAAGAGGGAGATCTTTAAGTTCTGTAACCCTTAACCCTAACTGGCATAAATTTAGCAAATGGTTGCGCCTCCAGTTCGTGTTGTAAAATGGATAATCCAAGTCTTCCAAACCACTATGTAATTTTTATTATTTCAGCAACTTGATCATTAATTTACTTCTTTCACTTTTCACTTCCACACTTTATTTACTCATTTATTTAATATTTACTTAATTTCATTATCACAGGAAGTGTGAACCGTTGTTCATCTTTTGACAATTGGTTATCAAGAAAAATGTCACAATATTGATCATAGCCTAGTGAAAAAATGAGCAGGGACGTAGCCTAGGCCTATTTTATGTTAAACAAGTTGTTTTTTAAATAAAGCTGCCCTTACTTTTCATTGAATCTGATGATGGCAGTGTTCTGATATGCTAATCATTTACTGTTAATCATTTTAATTATAGGCCAACAATTAATTGTATAATCAGCCTAAATGTTTTTAAATAATTACATTTTAATGAGGAGTAAGCTAATCTATCTAATATTTTATTATTGTTGTGGGGTAAATGAATGTAGAGCCCCGGGGAACCCTCACTCCTCCAGTAGAGCTGCTGTTGAGGATCAGATGTCCTTCCCTGCATTGGAGGAACAGTCAGAAGCTTCTGGAGATGACATGTCGGCCAGTTCAGTTCATATACAGCAGCATCAGAGCAGTCAGATCAATAATTTTACTAAATATTAAGTGTCCCCAACTAAGCAAGCCAGAGGTGACAGAGGCAAGAACGCAAACTCCATCAGGTGACAGAATGGAGGCTCAGTCGCTCAGTTCTTCTTTAGCCAATGAACAAACAGTATGTGATTATGATTCAGGCATCATCACAAGTACAGATTGTGGATTGATATCATTCAATCAACAATAAATTAGGAAACTAGACTAGGACTAGAAAACTAGGTCAAATAAAACATGCAAATGAGTTCTCTTCATTTGTGCTTATGTAAAAATTATTACAATAATCATTACAAAATATAAAAATTTATTTCTTAAATGACAACAATCATGTTTAATAATTTTGATTATAATTGTGATCAAAATAATCATGATTATCAATTTAACCATTAATGTGCAGCATAGCTTGAATGTCTAAATGCTGAATGTCAACATTTTTTTTCTTTCTATCAGGCGACAGGAAAAAACTTAAAGGCACGCTTCAATGTCATCCAATCTGGAACATCCCTTTGGACCAACATGAAAGGTCACAGAATTGGCAGGCAGTTTAACATCACACCTAGCATGAAATGAATGCTAGGTGTAAATCATTTTCTGCTTCTAAAGTTCTGCTTTTTTACAATACCTGAGTCTGTTTCTAGTGAATGCTATTTAAATGTCAGTTAAAGGATTAGTTCACTTTAAAATGAAAATTTCCTGATAATTTACTCACCCCCATCTCATCCAAAATGTTTATTTCTTTCTTTCTTCAGTCAAAAAGAAATTAATTTTTTTGAGAAAACTTTCCAGGATTTTTCTCCACATAATGGACTTCAATGGGAACCAACGCTTGAAGGTCCAAATCAATGCAGTTTCAAAGGAAGGGCTACAGAGGCTCTGCATTATCCCAGAGGAATAAGGTTTGATCCAGACAAACCATCAGACATCTACAACACAAATAAACATTTATATAGTTTTTAACCTAAATTATGTGGAGAAAAATTCTGGAATGTTTTCCTCAAAAAAAACAAACAAATTATTTTCACCTAAAGAAAGAAAGACATGAACATCTGGACGTCTGGCATGGGGGTGAGTAAATTATCAGGACATTTTAATTTTGAAGTGAACTAATCCTTTAACTAAGGTTTTTATGATTGAGGAGAGATGATGATGCAGTGAGTTCAGGTGTGAGACAGAGAGGATTCTGGGAAATGGAGTCCGGGACAGGCATGTATTTATTACAACATGTCCTCGCACCTTAGATGTAACAACCGGGGAGGGTGGGTGGTGGGTTCCCCGGAGCTGGAGACCTACACGCAGGTGAGGGGGAGGTGCAGACAGGTATGGAGGTCTCTGGGGCGGGTCCAGGACATCAGGCGGCAATCAGGCGGTCAGGGGTGGCAGAAAGGGCTCGTAGAATGGAGCAAGTTCATGATTTGGAGCGGCCTTGTGTGCTGGAGTAGTCTCATGGGCTGGAGCGGGCTCGTGGGCTGGAGCGGTCTTGTGGGCTGGAGCGGTCTTGTGGGCTGGAGCGGTCTTGTGGGCTGGAGCGGGCTCGTGGGCTGGTGTGGCCTCGTGGGCTGGAGTGGCCTCGTGGGCTGGAGTAGTCTTGTGGGCTGGAGTGGGCTGGAGTGGCCTCGTGGGCTGGAGCGGTCTCGTGGGCTGGAGTGGCCTCGTGGGCTGGAGTGGCCTCGTGGGCTGGAGCGGGCTCGTGGGCTGGAGTGGCCTCGTGGGCTGGAGCGGGCTCGTGGGCTGGAGTAGTCTCGTGGGCTGGAGCGGTCTCGTGGGCTGGAGTAGTCTTGTGGGCTGGAGTGGGCTCGTGGGCTGGAGTAGTCTCGTGGGCTGGAGCGGGCTCGTGGGCTGGAGTAGTCTCGTGGGCTGGAGCGGCTCGTGGGCTGGAGTAGTCTTGTGGGCTGGAGGCGGGCTCGTGGGCTGGAGTAGTCTTGTGGGCTGGAGTGGGCTGGAGTGACCTCGTGGGCTGGAGTAGTCTTGTGGGCTGGAGCGGGCTCGTGGGCTGGAGTAGTCTTGTGGGCTGGAGTGGGCTGGAGTGACCTCGTGGGCTGGAGTAGTCTCGTGGGCTGGAGCGGTCTCGTGGGCTGGAGTAGTCTTGTGGGCTGGAGCGGGCTCGTGGGCTGGAGTAGTCTTGTGGGCTGGAGTGGGCTCGTGGGCTGGAGTAGTCTTGTGGGCTGGAGTGGGCTGGAGTGGCCTCGTGGGCTGGAGCGGTCTCGTGGGCTGGAGTGGCCTCGTGGGCTGGAGTAGTCTTGTGGGCTGGAGTGGGCTGGAGTGACCTCGTGGGCTGGAGTAGTCTTGTGGGCTGGAGGTCGTGGGCTGGAGTGGCCTCGTGGGCTGGAGTAGTCTCGTGGGCTGGAGTAGTCTTGTGGGCTGGAGTGGGCTGGAGTGGCCTCGTGGGCTGGAGCGGTCTCGTGGGCTGGAGTGGCCTCGTGGGCTGGAGTAGTCTCGTGGGCTGGAGTAGTCTCGTGGGCTGGAGTAGTCTTGTGGGCTGGAGTGGGCTGGAGTGGCCTCGTGGGCTGGAGTGGCCTCGTGGGCTGGAGCGGTCTCGTGGGCTGGAGCGGGCTCGTGGGCTGGAGTAGTCTCGTGGGCTGGAGTAGTCTTGTGGGCTGGAGTGGGCTGGAGTGGCCGTGGGCTGGAGTGGCCTCGTGGGCTGGAGCGGTCTCGTGGGCTGGAGCGGGCTCGTGGGCTGGAGTAGTCTTGTGGGCTGGAGTGGCCTCGTGGGCTGGAGTGGGCTCGTGGGCTGGAGTGGGCTCGTGGGCTGGAGTAGTCTTGTGGGCTGGAGTGGCCTCGTGGGCTGGAGTGGGCTCGTGGGCTGGAGCGGGCTCGTGGGCTGGAGTAGTCTTGTGGGCTGGAGTGGCCTCGTGGGCTGGAGTAGTCTTGTGGGCTGGAGTGGGCTGGAGTGGCCTCGTGGGCTGGAGTGGCCTCGTGGGCTGGAGGGGTCTCGTGGGCTGGAGCGGGCTCGTGGGCTGGAGTAGTCTTGTGGGCTGGAGTGGCCTCGTGGGCTGGAGTGGGCTCGTGGGCTGGAGTGGGCTTCTGTGAAGGCTGGAGCGGGCTCGAGGAGACTTGGAGCGGGCTTGAGGAGACTTGGAGCATGGTCGAGGAGACTTGGAGTGGGCTCGAGGAGACTTGGAGCGGCGTTGAGGAGACTTGGAGCATGGTCGAGGAGACTTGGAGCGGGCTTGAGGAGACTTGGAGCGGGGTTGAGGAGACTTGGAGTGGGCTCGAGGAGACTTGGAGCGGGCTTGAGGAGACTTGGAGCGGGCTTGAGGAGACTTGGAGCAGATTCGTGGAAAGCTGGAGCGAACAGTTCACTCCAAAAGTCAATTAGCCACATGTCCTTCACTGGCTCAGGCGTGGCGGTGGCCATCTTGGCCAGAGACGAGGGCTCGGTAGCAGTGGTGGACATCTTCTTAGGAGGTTTGGGCTTTGGAACAGGCAGGACAGAACGGGAAGACCCACTGGAGTGATATGTGGAGGAAACTGGTGATGGTTGAACTAACCAGGCTGCGTGTTTTTCTGGGGGGACTGTACGAGGACAACACACTTCTTTTTGATCCTCTTCAATTTCAAAATCAGAACCATTTAAAAATAGAATCAGATTAATAGATTTGATTAGGGAGAAGGAACAAGCTGGTTCAATATAATGAATAGTGTCCTCGTCCAGACCCTTCAAAAATATGTGCAAAGTGGAGCATCTGGCCAGTTCACCAAATAAGCTCAGAAAATTCCTCCACGTACCTCTCTAGCGGACGACCGTCCTGCAGAAGCCTTCACAGACGGTCCACCACTGATATCTCTGGGGACACGGGAGAGACTGGTAGAGAATACCCGTCCTCTTGAAGAGGTTCTTTGAAGTTTAGGGGATTGTAACACCCTGTAGCCCAAGACTGGGCTGAGCCTGGTCAGTACTTGTATAGGAGACTCCTGGAAAAACTAAGTATCTGCTGGAAGAGGTGTTAGTGAGGTCAGCAGGGGGCGCTCACCCTGTGGTCTTTGTGGGTCCTAATGTCCCAGAATAGTGATGAGGACACTATACTGTAACAAGCACCGTCCTTCAGAGGAGACTTTAAACCAAGGTCCTGACTCTCTGTGGTCATTAAAAATCCCAGGATGTCCTTCAGAAAAAGAGTAGGGGTGTAACCCCAGAATCATGGCCAAATTTGCCCATTGGCCTCTTTCCATCATGGCCTCCCCGTATACCAATTGGCTTCATCACTCTGTCTCCTCTCCACCAATCAGCTGGTGTGTGGTGGGCATTCATCCAGGTCAATGCTGCACATTGGTGGTGGTTGAAGAGATTCCCCCCTTCTATATGTACAGTGTACCCAGAAAAGTGCTATATAAATTGAACTAATTATATATATATATATATATATAATTTTATATATATATTTTTTTTTTTTATGGTGTTACATAATGGTGGTTGTATTGAAAAAAAAAAAAAAACAGTCTGTAATTATTAATCTTCCAAGGAACACACAGTAGAATAACAGAAATCCACTTGAAACATTACCACGTTACAGTTAGGTGATACTGGACAAATGAACTAGGAAAATCAAGGCTTAAATGCATAGAGGGATAATTAACGTAACCAGGGAAACACATGCAAACCCAATTAAAAACCATGGAGGCAAACTAGCAAAGGGAACACAGGAAAGCAGGAGCAGAAAACTTAACATAATCGTTACACATATTAATTAAATTTATTTGTATTTTTTTACCACAGGGCTGTTGACTGCTTGAGTCTGATTGGTTGACAGACATTTTAATCTATGCAATAATTGTATGTATAGCCTATTATATAAAGACCAAGACATCTTGTCTTACTGCTCTGAAATCAATCAGTTTATAGAGTGGTGTAATGCCCACTATCTAATTATGAATGTGAAGAAAACTGAGTAGATGATATTTGATCCGAAGTCAATTGGTGATCATAGCCCTGTATATATTCATAACGTTCCAATTACACTGGTGTTTTCATATAAATACCTTGGTGTTTACCTTGATTGCTCTCTTACATGGTATGTTCATGTTGACAGTTTGTGTATTAGGTTGTAGTAAAGACTGTATTTTTTGAGAAGGCTTAGATTTTATGGGGTCAGTATTAACATTATGAAGTTGTTTTATGAAGCTGTTTTTAGAAAGTGTGATTAGATACGGAATACACCTTTGGTACGGTAATTTGACTGTACAGCTGAAATCTAGGCTTGGACGTCTTATTCAAACAGCCATGAAAATGATGGACAGGATAGAACCTCTTTATCTCCAAAGACTATACAGAACGTCAGTGCTAAGGGAGGCAGATAAGATTCTGCATGATACAACACACATCTTGAACTGTGAGTTTGTAATTCTGCCATCCGGGAGGAGATTAAGAACTGCTCCGGTCCACTGAGCCCCAAACCTGTATCCAGGTGAAACATTGCCCTCTTCCCACAGCCAAAAAGACCTTCTGCCATCAGACAGCTGCAGGTCAATGGCTGGTGAAGGCTGTGCTCCAGGTACAATCCTACGGTAAATGCTCTCATGCCTACGCCCCCCCCCACCCCCTTACTCTAACAGCTAACTACTATCCTGCAACCCTTTCTGTCCATGGGGCCGACCCAAGCGTGAGGCTGTCTCTGCAAACGCCCCAGCTCCTTTTCCTCCAAACACTCTGCTTGTTCCACCAAATGCTGTTGCCACTGAACCACCACCAGTCACCAATAATATCGGAGCACAAATTCTTTAAGATGCAGACATAGATCTCTCCTCACTACTATCCCTATTTCCGCCCAGCATGTCTAACAAACAGATATACTGCGAAGGAATTTTTGTCACTCTAAAGAACCCAACATCTAGTTCCTGAATACTATATTGAAATACGTTTCCTCCAATAGTAAGTAATACTTACTATTTGTCTTGTCTGAAATAGACTTGCCTGCCCTCCTCAATCATTATTTGCAATAACCTACAAACCACACTTTCCAAACCTTAAATAGTAGACAATCTCTAATGAAAAGAAGTGTAATCAGAGTGATGTCCATCTATTCAGATTTCTGGCATTTCTTTGGAGTACAATGGCATGACAAATTCTATTCGTCATGCACTTGACTTTCGGCTGCAAAAGCAGTCACAAAATATTTGACACTCTGTCCAAAGCGATCTGCTGAATTCTGTCTAAAAGTCTTGCAATCCCTTTCCTCTGTCATCTGCTTGACGTTTTTTTTTTAATCATTGCCCCCATAATGCAAGCCCAGCTGCCCACCTTTGCATCATCCAAAAAGTTTTGGAAGTTTTCTCCACTTACTCTACCTTTCTCCCCCTTCTTCTGCTTCCGCACCCTGCCTTGCTTCAACAAATACACATTTTTGATAACTTTTCTCAAACAAAAGCCTTACCAGACAATATCGAAAGGAACACTGTCGTGGCCCACTCCACCGGCTTTAGGGGATTTTTACAAAATGGCCACCCCAGCTCCTAAACATCCTGCAGACCATAGCCTCATCTGCTCGGTTTGAACTATATCCCCTCGAGCCTCCGAGGACCCTTCATTCCTACTGAACAGCCTGGAAATGTTTAAAATTATTTAATCTCTCCTACAGTCCCCAAGCCTGTTCCATTAACACATTTTTTATAAACCATCCCTGCAATAAATAACCACCAGACTTGGCTCCACATCAGAGGCATTCATACATCCAAACCTGCACTCTCTGATAGGAGACAGTCTCTAACTATGGACTTACAAATCAAATGCATTTCAACCTTCTATCCAGGTTACCACTCCATTAGCACAGCCCATATGCTTAATGCAATGTCCACCCTGGCTTTGTTTGATTCTTGGAAATCACAATCACCTCAAAATTTGATCCAGAGGTTCACCTTACATTTTCAGATTTACAAGTGTTAGAAAATCTAAATAATTAAAATTTTCATTAAACAAAATAAAGCAGACCAAACTAAAAAAAGACATTTAATTTATACAAACCCAAATTCCAGAAAAATATTGGGACACTGTACAAATTGTGAATAAAAACAGAATGCAATGATGTGGAAGTTTCAAATTTCAATATTTTATTCAGAATACAATTTCATGGCATCAACACATCTCAAAAAAGTTGGGTCAAGGCCATGTTTAGCACTGTGTGGCATCCCTTCTTGTTTTTATAACAGTCTGCAAACGTCTGGGGATTGAGGAGACAAGTTGCTCAAGTTTAGGAATAGGAATGTTGTCCCATTCTTGTCTAATACAGGCTTCTAGTTGCTCAACTGTCTTAGGTCTTCTTTGTTGCATCTTCCTCTTTATGATGCACCAAATGTTTTCTATGGGTGAAAGATCTGGACTGCAGGCTGGCCATTTCAGTACCCGGATCCTTCTTCTACGCAGCCATGATGGTGTAATTGATGCAATATGTGGTCTGGCATTGTCATGTTGGAAAATGCAAGGTCTTCCCTGAAAGAGACAACGTCTGGATGGGAACATATGTTGTTCTAGGTCTTGGATATACCTTTCAGTAAGCTGCCCACGACACACACACTCATGCAACCCCATACCTTCAGAGATGCAGGCTTCTGAACTGAGCGCTGATAACAACTTGGGTTGTCCTTATCCTCTTTAGTCTGGATGATATGGTGTCCCAGTTTTCCAAAAAGAACTTCAAAGTTTTCAACTTTGCCACAGTCCATTTTAAATGAGCCTCGGCCCAGAGAAAACACCTGCTCTTCTGGATCATGTTTAGATATGGCTTCTTTTTTTACCTATAGAGTTTTAACCGGCAACGTTGAATGGCACGGTGGATTGTGTTCACGACAATGTTTTCTGGAAGTATTCCTGAGCCCATGTTGTGATTTCCATTACAGTAGCATTCCTGTATGTGATGCAGTGCCATCTAAGGGCCCGAAGATCACGGGCATCCAGTATGGTTTTCCGGCCTTGACCCTTACGCACAGAGATTGTTCCAGATTCTCTGAATCTTTTGATGATATTATGCACTGTAGATTATGACAACTTCAAACTCTTTGCAATTTTTCTCTGAGAAACTCCTTTCTGATATTGCTCCACTGTTTTTCACTGCAGCATTGGAGGATTTGGTGATCCTCTGCCAATCTTGACTTCTGAGAGACACTACCACTCTGAGAGGCTCTTTTTATACCCAATCAACCAATTGACCAATTTACCTAATAAGTTGCAAAATGGTCCTCCAGCTGTTCCTTATATGTAAATTTAACTTTTCGGGCCTCTTAAAGCTACCTGTCCCAACTTTTTTGGAATGTGTAGTTCTCATGAAATCCAAAATGAGCCAATATTTGCCATGCCATTTCAAAATGTCACACTTTAAACATTTTATATGTTATTTATATTCTATTGTGAATAAAATATAAGTTTATGAGATTTGTATCCAATCTCATCCAATCCAGAATCCCATCTGACCAATATTCCAGCCATTCCTTTTACTTATAGAAGTAGCAACCGCTACCATTCAGCACATTGGTTGTTGGTCTTTTGAAGTCTTCCAAAAGCTACATCAGATCCAACCAGATTCCATACCAAAAGAACATTATTCTACTAATTCAACTATAGGTGCCACCTGTGATAAAAGAACACAGTTATATTCTCTCAAATCATCTTATCTTAGTTAGCTTTCTCTGTATTCACACATCTCTTGGGGAGTACTTCGGTTTTTGGGTCAAGTCTCAAGTTCGACCCTCCACGGAGGACAGCAAGCCAAATATGTTTATTTACAATTCTATTTAAGAACTTGTGAAGAACATTTAATCCACCTAATCAGCATCCGCTTACCTCTGTCCTGCAACAGTTTCCAGACATCCCTCTCCCAACTCTACCTTCTCTACTGGCTTTCTTTAACCCAGCAAGGGAAGTCCTAGGGGGACTTCAGGTTTCGGGTCAAGTCTCAAGCCTGAGCTCTCAACCAAGGACAGGAAGCCAAAAATGTTTTTTTTCTTTTTTTTTCCTGTTCTATTCAAAGATTACATGAACATGTGAACTTGTGTAATACCCTAATTGTGTTCTTTTGGATCAAGTTCCTTGTTTTCTTGAATGCCCTCCAGTTCATAGTTTAATATATATATATATTTAGAAACTCATGAATGATTTTGGCAGTGTGCATTTGATCGTTATCATTTTATAATATTCTTCTTCTGCCAAACTTCTGGAGACCGGAAGTATTTTGATACATTCACAAGCATTCTTGGTTCCATCTATAAATTCCATCTCTTCAAAATCTTTTGAACTTATTCAGCCCCATGTCATTACACTCCCACCTCTCTGCTTCACTGTTGTGACTATGCATTCACTGTACTAATCCTGGACAGGTTAACACTAAATATCCTGGACCCCATCAGAGTCTGGAACACTTGGCCATCTTTTTTGAAAGCTAGTTTGTAATAGCAGCATATTGTCTGTGGCGTTGTTTTGGGGGGTGGCCACTGTTTACTTGGTCACCGATTTTCCTTAATTCTCAAAATTTTCATTTTTCAGTTCTTGTCCATGAGGAGCCAATCAGCCAATCAGAGTTAATTTAATAGCCATGTTAATGTATTCAAAATCACAAATTGTACTTAATTTTGCTTCAGTGATCATAGGTTTTCTAATTTTTGTGCCAATAATAATGTTTTTTTTTGTTGTTGTTGTTGGACTTAGTTTGTACTTTGGGACCTGTAGTTTCAGTGTAGTTATCCATACTGTCAGGGGATCTAAGTCTGAGTTTTTCATGGACCTTTAGTTGGTGTGTTCTTGTTTTTCTGCATTTATTGCCTGTTTCCTTTGTTCCTTTTTGCCTGCCACTAGTTTGTTTCGATGGTTTCTAATTGCTTGTTTAAATATGTCCACCTGTTCCTCATTTATTTCCCTTTGTTACTAGTATTTATACACTACAGTGTTTCAATTGGACTGGGTCTGATTTTGATGTTATTATGATTATTCTGTTCGCACTTTTGGTTATTTCTAAGAGAGTAAAAATGTTGTATTCTATCTTTTTAATTAAATCTATACTGCTGTAACTAAATCTAGCATTTTTTATCCCTCTGTCAGCCATTTGGTGACAGAAGATCAGATTGTTAAGAAATGGATTTAGCAGCAGTTCAGATTCTCCTCCTCTCACAGGGGGGTCTGTCCCCCGAAGAGCACACATAAAGGTTTTTGGATCGGCACCATCGCATTCACTGTGATGCCAATGCATGTTTTTCCCGGCAGGTTTGAATCTGCGGACGAGGGCACGCCTGCCCGAAGATAGCTCTCATAGGACAATCAAGAAGTTTGTGGACTGGGTTCTTTTTTATTGAGGATCCCCTTTACCATCAGTGAGAGAGAGGAGAATCATGAACCCAAAGTCCATGCATCACATGCTACACCATCAGCCCCCAACAGTTTTTAAGCTAAAGCCCACCGCATATCCAGAGTCCGAGCCTGCCAGAAAGCCTAATCCTGAGCCTAAGACCCATCTTCGATCCAGAGCCTGAACTCAACAAAATTTCTGACCAGAGGCATTAACTGGCAACCCAGTTGGAGTTCTGGTAGAAAACAAGGGAATGGATGTGAGTGTGCTGAGCTCAAACCCAATTGTACATTTTGAGGAGTGTGAAGAGATTATTTCCAAGCCTGTTTCCTCGGCAAGCACCAAGGCTGTAATGACGCCCAGCTCCAAGTCAGTGTTGTCCATGATGTACCCTACCTCCCACTCCCACATCCTCTGCCTGTCTGTTCCTGAATTCTCTGCCTGTTTTTAAACTCTGTATCTGCCCTGTATCAACCAAGAAGGCCATTTTGTAACCCACAGCCCATGCTTACCAGTTATATACGATCTGTCTTTGCTGGCTCAATACAGCCCTTCGGCTCCTTCTGAGTTGCCTATACCTAGCATCTTGG
>CM040928.1:40544252-40561752 GCA_023029165.1 Gobiocypris rarus
ATCTCAGGGAGGCCCAGCGCCTGCCACCTGATAGCAGAATGTGCTAACCTCCAGGGAGGCCTAGTGAGGCCTACGACCTGCTAGCACTCCACGCTCACCGCCAACTCATGACTGGGGCCCGGGGCTGCCCCCTCACGGGAGGTCAAGTGAGCCTGCTTACCCCACAGCAGGCCCTTAGGGAGGCCTGGTAACGCCTACCACCTACTAGCAGCTCGTGCCAGCCGACGAGGGACTAATGCACCGGAATACCCCCTCGGGGGAAGACAGGGCAAAAGCCTGCTACTCACGGCAGGCTCTTCAGGAGGCCTGCGGGGCCTAATACCTGAGCCAGGTGACCCAAAAACGGGAGCCTACCACTCAGGGAGGCCTGGCAGGGCCTACCCCATAATAGGAGGTCTGCAGATACTATGACCCCTGCCATAATTAGAAGAAAGCTGGCTGCTGCACCCGGGCTGACGGTAGCTGTCTGCTGCTGACGAAGAACTGGAATATCCAGTTATCACCTGGGGACTCGTCCCCAAGGAGGACAAAGCCTACTAGTTGACGAGGTTCTGCTGAAGTCGACATCGAAGGAAAAACCTCCCCCAGGCCCACTGGGCCGCGACGTCGAGACTCTCTTGCAAGGAGGCCTGATGATGCCTACCACCTGTCTTGGAGTCTGCTGCCCAGACTGCCCAAGCTGGCTACTCACCACCAGCTGGCCTTCATATGCCCCCACCTGGGGCTGGCTCCATCCCAGAAGCTAGAGGGCCTCCGTGACGGCGCAGTCTCACGGGCAGTTGCCTACAGACATGAACCTAAACACATTGCCAATTGCAGTCCACTCAGCAACAAACGCTCAAAACACCCTCTAAAGCAAGGGGAGTACAACTTATGTCACCTCTCCAGAGCGGCCGCCTTACTCTCATACAGCGGCCTGCCGATCCTGCAAGGCGTCAGCCATTGGCAATGCTCGGGCCTCAGGGGAGCATCTGACCAAAAACCGCCGTGTGGAAGGTTGCGATGTTTCGCTCGACCCGAGCCCTAGGAAAGGTGGAGCAGAAGACATAGAGCAAAGGGTAAACATATCATATACATGCAGCCCACCAGCCCTGCCATCCTCCAGGATGAGGCCAGGAGCCACCAAAAGGTGGCGGCCACACAATGCTCTGAAAGGCGGGTTACAGCAAAAATAGGTCTAATCGCACACAAGCGAAAGACGCTTAACCCCGCCCCACGACCACTGGCAAAGTCGCTATCTCTGCTGCAACACCTAGACTGCATTACTCAATAACCCCAGAACGCAGAGAAGGGGCGGCCTTGGCCGGCCGACTCTATCTTAAGAGGAGGCTGAATTAAGGTGTAGAAACAACGCACTGTACTTATACTTAGGACAGGCCCGGGCGGCAATACCTAAAGGAAAACGCCCCCACCCTTAGCGAAGCCTAGGCCAAGTGGTGCGGCATCAAGCCTGCACTAGATCTACTCAGGGCTCGGGAAAGAAAATATTATCACCCACGTAAAGACCACGAGGCCCCGAACCCATTCCAAAGCCCAGCAGGGCTGGGTGCAGATCTCACTACAGCTCATGCATTAGTGCATACCCGGTCGTGGCTACTTTATACTTAAAGCTAGGAAACCACGCTCGCCCCCGTACGCTACAAGCCCGCGAGCAAGAACGGCAACTAATTACTCACATAAGTGAGAGATATAACACGGAGAGGCGGTAGGTCTCTACTAGCTAAAGTATAGAAATATGCATAAACACATCATGTTGCAAAGGAGATCGTTCTTAGCTACTCACGGGGAGCTGCAGTTCCTGCGGTGTCCAATGATGTTCCACAATCCCCCACTCTCTCTCAGGAGAGCGAGAAGAGTCCTGGAAAACATATTAAAATAATGTTTCACCCTACTCGAGGGGACTCACCGCTCGCTCCTCTGGTGCGTCAGATCTTGAAAAACCAGCCTTATCAAGCTAGTGTTCGATCACCATCCTGAGGGGGCGCTCAAATGGATCAAGCCAGGCGGGCCGTCAGAATCTCACATCCGCTCATCACGGGCCCACCCGGCCTGATGTCAGCGCCCGGGGAAGTAACGGGGAGGAAGGGCCGGCCGCGCCTATCTGCGCCCCCTCGGGGGTGGAGATCTGTCACGCTGCCCACGCTGGTCCCGGTTTGCACCAGCCTCCTTCCTCCTCCTGTTGCGGGTGTCCCGCCTTCTCTGCGCCGCACTCCTCCACGGAGGGGGCGCTCGAGAGGCCACGCTGGCTCGCTGGTCCCGACGCCGGTCCTCAGACCGGGACGGGCCCGGGACACCCGACTGCCTGGGCGCGGCCCCGGACCTCAGCGGGATGCACGATTTGAATGCCGCCGAGCGCGCTCTCGCCTCTCTGAACCTTCCCACCACCGCCTCAACGGAGGTGCCGAAGAGCTCAGAGGGTGAAACCGGGGCATCGAGGAGAAAGGCTTTTTCTTTCTCCCCGATGTCCGCCAGGTTCAACCACAGATGCCGCTCCGTGGCCACCATCGCCGCCATCGAACGACCGATGGCAAACGCCGCTGTTTGGTGGCCCGAAGAGCGAAATCTGTGGTTCGGCGCAGCTCGGCCACCGCCTCAGGGGGCAGTCCCTCCCCCTGATCGAGGTCCCTCAGCAGGTCCGCCTGGTATGCCTGCAACACCGCCATGGTGTGCAGACCCGCCGCAGCGTGACCAGCTGACATGTATGCCCTGCCGTTCAACCGTGAAGTCGTTTTCAACGGTTTGGATGGCAGGGAGGGAGCCCTCAGTGTCGATGGCCCGCCCAGAGACGAGATAGTTCTCAAACATCTCATCCACTGGTGGCACCGACACATACCCGGCCTCCGACACGCCCTCGACGTCAGCGAAATTAGCTTGCTGACGCCGAAAGATGCGGGCAGAGGCTTCTTCCATGCCTACGAGATCTGCTGATCGAGATCTGGGAGGAATGGAAGGCTACTCGGGGTTGGGAGCTCATGGCCGGCGAGAAACCGATCGTCCAGGCGGTTCGGACGTGCAGCTTCTCTCCTAACGCGCTGCCACTGCAGCTGCAGCCTACCTGCAGCACGTTCCATCACCTCCAGCAACTCACCATACATGGGGCAGGATGGTTGGGAAGCTTCGGCCTCAGCCGACTCATCTTCAGCCTCCTCTTCCATCCCCTGCTCTACTGGAAGAGCAGCGGACGAGGGGGAGGAACCTAGGTCCCGCTCCTCCCCCGACGACCGCCTCTCGCGATCTGACTGATCGTCTGCGAGAACAACCCCTCTCTCCAGATGATGAGCCAGATCCATCTGGGAACCCCATGATCTAAGACGCCGCTCAGCCTCGGCCTGAGCGGGCCCGTCCCCCGATGCTGAGCCTCCTTCCCTCAGGAAGAGGGCCCGGCGAGAGCGGAGCGTTCTCAAGGGGAACTGCTCACAGTTTGCACAAGAGGCTCCCTCGAGAACCTCTCGTGCATGCTCTTCCCCCAGGCAGTAAATGCAAAGTGTGTGTGTGTCGT
The DNA here is from genome assembly GCA_023029165.1 of Gobiocypris rarus. NCBI lineage: Eukaryota > Metazoa > Chordata > Actinopteri > Cypriniformes > Gobionidae > Gobiocypris > Gobiocypris rarus. The sequence continues at coordinate 40,547,752 of CM040928.1, forward strand.
CAGGCGTGAGGTACCTGGTGCACGGATCCACACACTTGCGGAAGTGGCGCTGCTTTCCTGCACACTTCATTTCTTCTCTTCAGATTGACGCTTTCCAATTCTGACACAGGCAAAACAGTCCCTGAAGACGAAAGGATACTGTCATGTTGGCAAGGCGCCCTTATATACTTCCTGGTCGCACCTTGATGACATCATAGGCTGTCGCCGGTCAATAGGATTGACGTTGTTCGATTGTGATATCAGGCACCAGTCACGCTGGAGGCGTTCCCCGTAGCGTCAGCTGACGCAGCGCGAGTTCCCTTTCGAAAGGGAACTAGAGTTTTCTCAAACTAATCTCAAACGTACCTGGGTAGCAACTGAAACCAGCTTTGTGCAACAGGCCACAGACACAAGACAAACACTGAACAGAGACGAAACAGACAAGACTGTCAGGGCAGGATCCTGACACATACCTGTGGCCTGTTGCACAAAGCTGGTTTCAGTTGCTACCCAGGTAAGTTTGAGATTAGTTTGAGCAAACTCTGGTTTTCCGGGCTCAAGAAGGTGGATTGGTTTTTAGCAGTGTTAATCACCATGGTAACTTACACTACACAGCTAACCTGCTCTGGAGCCGGCTTTATTCTGGGTTAGAGATCACAAACTCAAACTGGACCAATCAGCTGCAAGTAAAACTCACACCACCTGTATCTCTCAAATTAAAGTAGTTTATAGTGAAAAAACTTTAGAGACAAAATTGCTCATCTTTTGGTGCAAATTATTTATTATATTTATAATATATGAATTATAATTACTTTTAATTCACATAATATATTCATATAATTATATTATATTGACAAGTAGCCAAATATTAATATAAATATAAAACATGCATTCATAATTCTTTTAAACAATGTGTATTTATTTGAGCTCTTTGTGAACCTGTAATTATTAGGCATATTTCTTTGATTAACATCATGCATTGATATAGTCAGATATTCTTTCAGCTGCCTTCTTAAATTTACGCTGCAGCAGAAGTGTTTATTCCTGCTTTAAACACATTTAATTTCAGAAGAGAAGTGAATCGAACAGACGCTGTGATTGGCTGTTTGCCGCACGTGTCACACTTTCAGCTGCACGCGCTTCAGTGTTAATCACAAACTCTGGATTGAACCCGAGCTGACAGAGAAAGTTTATACCAAGCTTTGAGAAACAATTGAACTTGATCTAAACCAGGTGGGATTGATCTGGATTTGTCAACTCTAAACTCAGAGTTTGTTCAGCTAGCTTCATGCAACAGTCCTCTGAACTACTAATATTTTTGTTGTTTTGTCTTGTCGCCTTAAAAGCAATGCAGTTGGTGTGATACAATTTTTAAACAACTGACATTTTTGTGATTTTACACAGAGGTATACTCACGTTTGTTATATGATGTAAATAAAAAAGGCTGTAATATTTACTGTATTACAGAATAATAATGTTTAATGTGTATCACAAACTAATCTAACAAGATTCATAATTACAAAACCAAACCTCAAAAACAAAAGTCTCAATTGATTACAGTAATGACAATTCTACTTAACAGACATGGAAATAATGATGATGTCATAATAAATATTATATCATTTCCCGATGGTATTACAAAAGGATTCACATTCTTTATATAGTAGAATTAAATGTTTTGTTCTTTAAATCTTGGAATGAAATGTGATATGGAAAGGCTTTATTACACATCTAACTCAAAGTGAGTTGCCACAAACAAAATACATTTTGATGCAAAGAAAGCGACTGACTGAAATGAGAAGCAGGGGACTGAGTGATGGCTTTACTCCTCCTCTCTGATAAATCTGATGTGGGTTTGCTTTCGTGCTCTTGAATCAGCACAAGGTTTCCACGGAGACTTGTCACTGCAGAGAGCTCCATGGCGACCGGAGCGCGAGTTGGAAAGAGACAAAGCCAGCATCCTGCTGTTAGTTTGAATGATTAATGTGTTCACGGTCAGCGAGAGCACTCCAAACGCTCAAACATCTTTCCTGTACAATGACAAGGAGACTGTAAAGGTTGTCGCAATACCATATGTGCTTTAGAATAGATAAAAACAACCAAAAAGATGCTAGAGCAATATTTTGTTGTAAAAATCGTTGTGTTTTTTAAGGTAATATCCTCGGTTTGAGCCCCTCCTTCAATGCATGTCTATGGGACAAGTCTCCATCTGTTTTATTGTTGGCCATATGAACACCTTAAATGTAGAAAGCATACAGAAAACAGGAGATGATTGTGCTTTCCATTGTCAGATCTGACCTGCTTGATATTTGTCATTTCATTCTTGTGCAGTTTCATGCTTTTAGAGATAGATCTCATTATCCTTACAGATGTAAGGCAGCATATTCCACAGATCCAGTGCATTTAGCATGACTGCTCATCTCTGACACCGGGCTACATCAAATATAGACTGCTCTTCAGAGAAAGCACCCTTCATAAACATGTAAAGTAAGCCCAGTGCGTATCTTTTTGTCATTAATACATGGTGACGTGTAGCCATCAGTGAGGCTTAATTATCAACTCAAATGCAGCAGCAGTAATTACAGCTGTATTATGAGGCGCTGTCATGTGTCGAGAGCCCACTCGCCGCCAATGACTGATGCCAAGTGCGTGGGTTTGGATTATTTTCTCATCTTCATCATCGTCACTGGGAGCCTATATACAATTCCTAGATTGGGTCAGAAAGGACTGAGACAAACAGAATGTGATTTTCTTCGTACAGTAATCGTGAGTACTCTGTATTGTTGTATTGATTTTCTTCAAATGTAAAACTCTGGCCAGACACAAACACAAAAGCCATGCAGTTGTGTACAGTTGAACATGGCATACTCCTACATGATGTTCTTGACTTCTAACCAAAACGACGTGTCTTTGTCCAGTGCTCAGAAGAGGAGGGTCCTGTCTCTGCACACGTGCAAACCTCTAGACTGGGTTTATTATGATGTGATGTGATGCATTTACCTTACCCGTGTAACTTGTCCTGTGTGCCACCATGTTCACATGTCTTGGTGTTTTGGTCACGTTTGTGATTCGTGTCATTTCTTGTATGCTAAACAAGTGTGTGCTAAGAACACACATGTTGTGATGTTATAAAGAGTCTAAAGATACATAAGGGTCAACATCAGTCCTTTAGCTGAGAGATTGCTCTCATGTTGCCCTCACAAATTCTCTCTTTCACCGTCTCTCTCTTTCTCCCTTTCTCCCACACTCCCTCCCTTTCTTTTTTCTCTCTTTCTCACACACACCCACACAGAAACAGTCAAATCCACAGGCAGAGTGAGAGCGAAGGATGAGGCATGACACATAAAAGAGAAAAGCGTTTATTTTCGCTTTGCTTTAGCGCTGCGCTTCTCTTTTTTCCCTCTATTTCTGGTTCTCTCAGCCCTCAGGTTATTTTTTGGATGCTGATATGAAGATGCAGGTCTGTATGCCTTTCATGGGGATTGATAAACAGGAGAGTGTTGCATCTTTGCAGCGATATCATAAGACAGGCTATTTAAACATACTAATAGGATGCTTCTGGAAATCATTGCAGCCGTATGGTTTTCTTTTCTTGGATTGTTGTATTGATATTCTTTCTTCCTATCCTTGTTTTTCCTGCTAATTATAAAGACCAAATGAATGTGGTGCGCAAGTTTGTGATGTCACAGTGACGTCTTGTGTGGTATAAGATTGTATGATTTATAATGTGAAAGCTTTCAGGTGTGGAGGTTAACTTCCACTGAGCCGAGAGCACTGGTGATGTTGTAATGCTCTCTGTGCTGAAAGGCTTTATCATGCGTGGCTGCAGATATGTTGATAATGACATCAGTATTAAAATCTACAGCAGGCGCACAAATGTGTTTTTAAAAGGCATTTTGATGCATTCGGATGGCTTTGTTTTGAAAATTGTGCCAGAAAATGTTCTTGCCATGTACTGTGTCGTTTGTGAGATAATTCATACAAGAAAAATGTGTTTATTATGTGAAAATAGAAATGAATTAAAATATAATCACACGATACACCGTCAGATATGAAAATATGCAGTTGTTACCTTAGAAGAGCTACTTCTATTTGACCTGGCACTGAAGAATCGTGTAATATTGAAATACCTGTTATAGTCTGGTTAAATACATAAAACACGTTACACATATTTATTTTCATGTCTTCCTGTCTAGCTGCAGTGTTTCACCTGTGTGTGATGAGTTCTCCTGTTGCGTTGAAGTTAATGAGTTCTTCAGTGTCCTCACATGAGCTGCTGAGCTGCTTTAATAACCCTCAACGGCAGAAACACCAGTTATTTCTAAGGAAAACAGCTTATAAATTTTTTTTGTGGAAAATGTCAAAATGCAGAATGTTTTGTGTGATGGGTAGGTTTAGGGTGTGTGTGTGTGTGTGTGTGCGTGTGTGTGTGTGTGTGTGAGAGAGAGAGAGAGAGAGAGAGAGAGAGAGAGAGGTTTAGGGGTATGTGTGTGTGTGTGTGTGTGTGTGTGTGTGTGTGTGTGTGTGTGTGTGTGTGTGTGTGTGTGTGTGTGTGTCTCCATGTGTGTGTGTGTGTCTGTATGTGTGTACTTGTTTATATTACATAAGGATAGTAAAACCTGAGATCACCTACATTGTGGGGTCCAGCCAGCGGTCCACACTTTTCAAAAGGTTCATAAATCACACAGGATGAGTTTTTTTGAGAAGGTAAAAATGCAGAATGTTTCCTGTGATGGGTAGGTTTAGGATGTGTGTGTGTGTGTGTGTGTGTGTGTGTGTGTGTGTGTGTGTGTGTGTGTGTGTGTGTGTGTGTGTGTGTGTGTGTGTGTGTGTGTGTGTGTGTGTGTGAGTGATGGGTAGGTTTAGGGGCAGGGGCAGTGTAGGGGGATAGAATGTACAGTATGTACGGTATAAAAACCATTTTGTCTATGAGAGAGAGCGAGAGAGCGAGAGAAGGTTTAGGGGCTGTGTGTGTGTGTGTGTGTGTGTGTGTGTGTGTGTGTGTGTGTGTGTGTGTGTGTGTGTGTGTGTGTGTGTGTGTGTGTGTGTGTGTGTGTGTGTGTGTGTGTGTGTGTGTGTGTGTGTGTGTGTGTGTGTGTGTGTGTGTGTGTGTGTGTGTGTGTGTGTGTGTGTGTGTTTTGTGTAGGTTTGGGGGCTGTGTGTGGGTGTGTGTGGACTGGTAAACCATACGTTATGGGGACAAAATGTCCCCACAAAGATGGCAATATCCAAAATCATTGTCCCCATGAAGAAAACAGGTCATAAATCACACTAAGTGATGTTTTTTGAAAATGTAAAAATTCTGAATGTTTCCTGTGATGAGTAGGTTTAAGAGTAGGGGCAGTGGCAGTGTAGGGGGATAGGGATTATTTCTCAAATCTATTAGAAGAAAACAAACACAAACCTAGGTATTTATTCGATACAGTGGCTAAATTAACCAAGAATAAAGCTTCAACTTCTGATGTTTGTAAACAGCACAGCAGTAATGACTTTATGAACTTCTTTACGTGTAAGATTGACAATATTAGGAAGAAAATTATAACCATGCAGCGTCTACTACAGTATCACATCAGACAGAGCATCGTAGTGTCACTGAGGAAAAATTACACTCATTCACTGCTATAGGAGAGGAAGACACAACACACACTCACACACTAATTCACTGCTATTGGAGAGGAACACACACACACACACACACACACACACACACACACACACACACACACACACACACACACACTCATTCACTGCTATAGGAGAGGAAGAATTGGCTAAACTTGTTAAATCATCAAAATCAACAACATGTATGCTTGACCCTATACCGACTAGGCTATTAAAAGAGATGCTTCCAGAGGTCATGGATCCACTTCTTAATATCATTAATTCATCTTTGTCATTAGGATATGTACCGAAAACTTTTAAGTTGGCTATTATTAAACCACTTATTAAAAAAACGCAACTTGATCCTACAGAATTAGTCAATTACAGGCCAATCTCAAATCTACCCTTTCTTTCAAAAATACTTGAAAAGGCAGTGTCTTCACAATTATGTTCCTTTTTAGAAAGAAATGGTATATGTGAGGATTTCCAGTCAGGATTTAGACCGTATCATAGTACTGAGACTGCTCTAATTAGAGTTACAAATGATTTACTCTTATCATCTGATCGTGGTTGTATCTCTCTATTAGTGTTACTCGATCTTAGCGCTGCATTCGACACTATCGACCACAACATTCTTTTGAATAGACTCAAGGATTATGTAGACATTAGTGGACCTGCATTGGCATGGTTTAAATCATACTTATCTGACCGTTATCATTTTGTAGCAGTAAATGAAGAGACGTCACACCGATCACAAGTTCAGTATGGAGTACCGCAGTGCTCAGTGCTAGGGCCATTGCTCTTCACCCTGTACGTCTGTACCCTGTACGGAACGTCTCCAGATTCGGGTCAAGGATGTCATGCCTGGGTACCCAAGATCGTTCTTCTGGACCGTACCCCTCCCAGTCCACTAGGTACTGGAGTTGACCACCACGACGCCGGGAGTCCAAGATGTCCTGGACCTGGTATGTTGAGCCGTCGTCAACGAGGAGTGGAGGGGGAGGCTCCGGAGTAACGCCAGGCTCTGGGGAAACAGAAACAGAAGGGTAGTGAGGCTTCAGGAGAGACCATTTCTCGGCCTTGAGGTATAGGGTATGAGGTATGAGGTATTCCAAGGTTACCCTAGGATGATATCAGCGGTGGATTCCTCCAGAACCAGCAGGTGTAGTCGCTCCATGTGGAGGATTCCGACTTGCACTCCGATGGGGTCCACGGAGCGACTAACCTGCCTCTGACTGAGGGGTCTGCCCGTTATCGACTGGACTTGGTAGGTCGTCGAAGTTGCAGACGTGCGGAGCTTGAGCTGGCAACAGAGGGTTCCCGAGATGAAGTTCCCGGCTGACCCAGAATCGAGGAGGGCAGTAACTGAAAGGGAAATTCCAGCAGCAGTAAGGTTCACAGTGGTGGTGAGTGGCCTCGTCCTAATGAGAGAAGGGATGATTGCGCTCACCATGGGTCGAGGAGGACGAACTGGGCATTCGGAGAGGTAATTCCCAGGTAGACTGCAGTACAGGCAAAGATTCTGGGTCAGCCGTCTCTGCCGCTCAGCCGATGTCAGTCGGGTGTTCTCCAGTTGCATGGGCTCGGGGTGTGGTTCTGGAGTGCTGACATCACCTGGTCGGCGGAGGAACAATGACGACTGGCCCTGGTGTTATTCCATGCACGACTGCATACGAGTGGTGAAGCGGATAGAGAGTTGGATGAAGCGTTCTAATCCGATGGTATCCTCGTATGCAGCGAGATGCAGCAGCACTCGAGGATCCAGACCCTTCGGTAGGTCGTAATCAAGGACTGCTCATTCCATTCACAAGCAGCAGCGAGGGTTCAAAACTGTAGAGAATACTCATTAACAGTGGAGGTACCTTGTTTCAGATGATATAACTGTTCTCCGATCGACGAATCCCATGATGGTTTTCCAAAGACCTCCTTGAAGTGAGACATGAACCCCGACAGGGTCTGGATCACTGGATTGTCTGTGGACCACATGGACTCCGCCCAACGGAGCGCTTGACCGGAAAGTTGAGAGGTAATAAACGCTACCTTAGCGCGATCGTTGGGGTACAGGCGCGGCTGCATCTCCAGGACCAGCGAACATTGTAGAAGGAATCCGTTGCAATCCTCCGCCAAACCAGAGAAGGGCACCGGTCTGGCCATGGGACTGGTGTACTCAGGGGCCGAATAAGCCGTGGTGTGGTTCCCGGAAGTGCTCGCTGGTGAAGATGCAGGTGCGCTGGTTGGGAGAGCTCGCCGAACGGCATCGACAAGCTCTTGGAAGGGATCCGGGGTGCTCATCCTGGTGCGCAGTGTTGGTCCGGTATTCTGTTACAAACAGAGATGACACGGATAACAGAGGCAGGTGAAAGCAGAGTTTATTTGCTGAACCAGGAAGTGAGCAGAAGGTGAGAGTCAGAATGGGTGTTCAGGTGAATGCTGGATATGGAGGTGATACGATACGTCTTCTTGACTGTAGAACAACGGGACACTGGATCGAAGGAGACAAGGACCAGGAGACAGGACGAGACGAGGAGACACTCAGGAGACGAAGGAGATCAGGTAAGTAGGTAGGTGAGTCTGAGGAAGCAAGCATGAGTAGTAGCATGTGCAAACGATACCGGACAGTGACTGAGTGTGAGCATGGGGCTTAAGTGCAGGTGGTGATTGCTGTGATGATGACGTCCAGGTGTGTGTGCTCAGTACTCAGGTGATTGGGATCGTTGTGGTTGTGAGAGGGTGGAGCCTGGCGTGCTTGTAACAACGCCACATGCTCTCAATGCAAAATGCTGAAGAGTTAATACATGCGTTCATGAGCTCAAGGCTAGATTATTGTAATGCTCTACTGGGTGGTTGCCCTGCTCGCTTAATAAACAAACTCCAGCTGGTCCAAAACGCAGCAGCTCGAGTTCTTACTAGAACAAGGAAGTATGAACACATTAGCCCGGTTCTGTCAACACTGCACTGGCTCCCTATTAAACTATGCATACATTTTTAAATCTTGCTTATTACTTACAAAGCACTAAATGGTTTATCTCCCCAGTATATAAGCGAGCTCTTAACACATTATACTCCATCACGGTCTCTAAACTCTGACCAGCTGATAATACCTAGAATATCAAAATCAACTGCATGTGGTCGATCCTTTTCCTATTTAGCACCTAAACTCTGGAACAGTCTTCCTAGCATTGTTCGGGAAGCAGACACACTCTGTCAGTTTAAATCTAGACTAAAAACACATCTCTTTTCTATGGCATACTCATAAAACACTTTTTCAATTAAATGATTATTAGGCTGCATTATCTAGGTCAGCCGGGAACACTTCCCATAACACCTGATGTACTCGTTACATCATCAGAAGAATGGCATCTACGCTAATGTTAGTGTCTCTGTTTTATCCCGAGGTCTACTGCAGTCAGCCGGATCCCGGCCGTATCCAGATCAGACGGTAGACCTGCACCCAGATGTGACCAACACATGAGCCTGAAGTGTCTGCAGAGACCGTGTCATTTAGACTCTCCCTTAAGCTGCCTCATCCACACGCCATCCTCAATAAACCTGTCTCCGGCGGGATGACTCCGATTGTTTGAATAGTCCTAGTTAATAATTCTTTAAATCGATTTGTCATCCACAAAACAACCCATCTCCAGCGTGTTGCCGCCGATCTTTCGAATATTACATTTGAGTAATTGTTTAATCAATACGGCATCCTCAATAAAAACCTGTCTCCGGCGTAATGACTCCGATATTTCAAATAATTTATTTTTAATAATTATTTAATCGATACATCATCCTCAATAAACCTGTCTCCGGCGTGTTGCCTCAGATCTTTCGAATATTCAGATCTATTATGACCTCTGACCTTTAAAATTGCCAGAATAATAATAACACGCTGTTTGTTGATTGGCCAGAGGAGAACTGCCCCCCCGACTGAGCCTGGTTTCTCCCAAGGTTTATTTTTCTCCATTAGGTCTCCTGATGGGGTTTGGGTTTCCTTGCCACTGTCGCCTCTGGCTTGGCTTGCTCAGTTAGGGAAAAACTATTTTTCAAATAAATTTCAAAATAAATTATTAAACTAAATTAACCATATAGACCAAATTACTGATCTAAAGCCCACATTGTTACTGTATGATAATCAAAATATATTCTGTTGCATTATTTTTCTGTTTAACACTGTGAAGCTGCTTTGAAACAATCTGCATTGTTAAAAGCGCAATATAAATAAAGTTGACTTGACTTGACTAGAATATATCGTTTATATGGTATAAAAACCATTACGCCTATGAAATGTCCCCATAAAACATGGAAACACAACATGTGTGTGTGTGTGAGTGTGTTAGAGAGAGAGAGAGAGAGAGAGAGAGAGAGAGAGAGAGAGAGAGAGAGAGAGAGAGAGAGAGAGAGAGAGAGAGAGAGAGAGAGAGATGTGTGTGTGTGTGTGTGTGTGTGTGTGTGTGTGTGTGTGTGTGTGTGTGTGTGTGTGTGTGTGTGTGTGTGTGTGTGTGAGTGTGTTAGAGAGAGAGAGAGAGAGAGAGAGAGAGAGAGATGTGTACGTTTAGGGGTAGTATGTGTGTGTGTGTGTGTGTGTGTGTGTGTGTGTGTGTGTGTGTGTGTGTGTGTTAGAGAGAGAGAGAGAGAGAGAGAGAGATGTGTAGGTTTAGGGCTATTGTAATGTCTATTAAAAGTCCCCATAATCATGAAAACCCAAAGTGTGTTTGCAAAAAAAAAACAAAAAAAAAATGCAAGTTTTATTTCAGCTTCTATATGTAAGTGTGTATAACACGCTTACATCTGCATTTCTCATCCCTGCCTGTCTGTCTTTCTGCAGTGATTAATGGTATGAAGTGGTGATATGGCTCTGGATATGGAGAGGACAGTCTCTAAGATCATGTTTGACTTCCAGAGGAACTCGACGTCTGACGACGACTCTGGCTGTGCGCTCGAGGAGTACGCCTGGGTGCCACCGGGCCTCAAGCCTGAACAGGTAACACACACCCAATGACAATTGCACAGCATTTGCAGCTCAATTTAAAGGGATAGTTTCCCCAAAAATGTCTTGTATTCACATTGATAAGCTCAAATGTGATACAAGAGAATGAAACTCGTTGGTTTTCATGCTTGAGCTTCCATTTACCACATTTAAGGAGCTCTATGAATGTTCAGTGATCAATGTTTATTTGTGAATGAAAACCTGAAGGACACGTGTTCATCATATGAAGCGATCATATCTCTTAGGAAGACTGGGATCAAACTGCTCCATTCATATGATTTATTTGAGCATATCTGTATGAATGAGTTGGAGCATCAGAGTTTCTCAGTGGAAGACTCAGTGGAAGGATATAAATCTCTCAGATTTCATAAAAAATATCCTCACTTCTTTTATGAAGATGAATGAAAGTCTCATGGGTTTGGAAAGATTTGATACGAGATTCGGGTGAAAGATGATATTCCATGAGAAAAGGCAAAACATTTGATATATATATCAGCTAGAATTCTGACCCTCAAAAACCTGTTAGTCTGCCTTTAAAATGTCCACCTCCACTCCATTTATTATCCTAAATTAGATGCACCTGTTAGTAAGAATTCAAATACTAACATGGCCAAGACCAAAGAGCTGTCCAAAGACACTAGAGACAAACCTGTACACCTCCACAAGGCTGGAAAGGGCTACGGGGAAATTGCCAAGCAGCTTGGTGAAAAAAGGTCCACTGTTGGAGCAATCATTAGAAAATGGAAGAAGCTAAACATGACTGTCAATCTCCCTCGGACTGGGGCTCCATGCAAGATCTCACCTTGTGGGGTCTCAATGATCCTAAGAAAGGTGTGAAATCAGCCCAGAACTACACGGGAGGAGCTGGTCAATGACCTGAAAAGAGCTGGGACCACCGTTTCCAAGGTTTCTGTTGGTAATACACTAAGACGTCATGGTTTGAAATCATGCATGGGACGGAAGGTTCCCCTGCTTAAACCAGGTAGGATCATGCTTTAGAGTGTTTTTCTGCACATGGGACAGGGCGACTGCACTTTATTAAGGAGAGGATGACCGGGGCCATGTATTGCGAGATTTTGGGGAACAACCTCCTTCCCTCAGTTTAGACCATTGAAGATTGGTCGAGGCTGGGTCTTCCAACATGACAATGACCCGAAGCACACAGCCAGGATAACCAAGGAGTGGCTCTGTAAGAAGCAGATCAAGGTTCTGGCGTGGCCTAGCCAGTCTCCAGACCTAAACCCAATAGAGAATCTTTGGAGGGAGCTCAAACTCCGTGTTTCTCAGCGACAGGCCAGAAACCTGACTGATCTAGAGAAGATCTGTGTGGAGGAGTGGGCCAGAATCCCTCCTGCAGTGTGTGCAAACCTGGGGAAAAACTACAGGGAGCGTTTTATCTCTGTAATTGCAAACAAAGGCTACTGTACCAAATATTAACACTGATTTTCTCAGGTGTTCAAATACTTATTTGCAGCAGTATCATACAAATAAATAGTTAAAAAATCATACATTGTGGTTTTTTTAAATTATGTCTCTCACAGTGGACATGCACCTACGATGACAATTTCAGACCCCTCCATGATTTTTATTTGAGAGAACTTGCAAAATAGTTGTTCAAATACTTATTTTCCTCACTGTGTGTATATATATATATGTATATATATATATATATATATATATATATGTATATATATATATATATATGTATATATTAATTTTAAGCTTTTTATCATTTATTCATTTTGTTGTAGTCCAATTCAGTTAAATTTTTTTAATTTAATTTTTTACAACACATATCGTTTTAAAGCAGCTTTATTGAGAATGCAAGTCTACATTACAATTTATAGATATCTATCATCTGAAACGTTTCCTAGGATTGTCCATATGACAATACAGATCATGCAGTTAGTCAACTTCATGTGTTCATTTAGGCACGAACAATGAGCTCGTTACAGCAATGATTATAAGGGGTGATCACAATATACCACAATATAAACCGGCAGTGGTGCAGAGCTGGGGTCATCTGAAGTCCTGTCGGGGGTCAGCTGCGGGTCATCTGAAGTCCTGGCAGGGGTCAGCGGTGTCTCTTCACAGGTGTTGGTCATCTGAAGTCTTGTCAGGGGTCAGCGGCATCTCTTCACAGGTGTTGGTCACCTGAAGTCTTGTCAGGGGTCAGCGGTGTCTCTTCACAGGTGTTGGTCACCTGAAGTCCTGGCAAGGTTCAGCGGCATCTCTTCACAGGTGTTGGTCACCTGAAGTCTTGTCAGGGGTCAGCGGTGTCTCTTCACAGGTGTTGGTCACCTGAAGTCTTGTCAGGGGTCAGCGGTGTCTCTTCACAGGTGTTGGTCACCTGAAGTCCTGGCAAGGTTCAGCAGCATCTCTTCACAGGTGTTGTTCATCTGAAGTCTTGTCAGGGGTCAGCGGCATCTCTTCACAGGTGTTGGTCACCTGAAGTCTTGTCAGGGGTCAGCGGTGTCTCTTCACAGGTGTTGGTCATCTGAAGTCTTGTCAGGGGTCAGCGGCATCTCTACACAGGTGTTGGTCATCTGAAGTCTTGTCAGGGGTCAGCGGCATCTCTTCACAGGTGTTGGTCATCTGAAGTCTTGTCAGGGGTCAGCGGTGTCTCTTCACAGGTGTTGGTCACCTGAAGTCCTGGCAGGTTCAGCAGCATCTCTTCACAGGTGTTGTTCATCTGAAGTCTTGTCAGGGGTCAGCGGCATCTCTTCACAGGTGTTGGTCATCTGACGTCCTGGCAGGGGTCAGCGGCATCTCTTCACAGGTGTTGGTCATCTGAAGTCTTGTCAGGGGTCAGCGGCATCTCTTCACAGGTGTTGTTCATCTGAAGTCTTGTCAGAGGTCAGCGGCATCTCTTCACAGATGTTGGTCATCTGAAGTCTTGTCAGGGGTCAGCGGTGTCTCTTCACAGGTGTTGTTCATCTGAAGTCTTGTCAGGGGTCAGCGGCATCTCTTCACAGGTGTTCATCTGAAGTCTTGTCAGGGTCAGCGGCATCTCTTTACAGGTGTTGTTCATCTGAAGTCTTGTCAGGGTCAGCGGCATCTCTTCACAGGTGTTGTTCATCTGAAGTCTTGTCAGGGTCAGCGGTGTCTCTTCACAGGTGTTGGTCACCTGAAGTCTTGTCAGGGGTCAGCGGTGTCTCTTCACAGGTGTTGGTCATCTGAAGTCTTGTCAGGGTCAGCGGCATCTCTTCACAGGTGTTGTTCATCTGAAGTCTTGTCAGGGGTCAGCGGTGTCTCTTCACAGGTGTTGGTCATCTGAAGTCTTGTCAGGGGTCAGCGGTGTCTCTTCACAGGTGTTGGTCATCTGAAGTCTTGTCAGGGTCAGCGGCATCTCTTCACAGGTGTTGGTCATCTGAAGTCTTGTCAGGGGTCAGCGGTGTCTCTTCACAGGTGTTGGTCATCTGAAGTCTTGTCAGGGGTCA
>CM040928.1:40566752-40587082 GCA_023029165.1 Gobiocypris rarus
CTTCGAGGCATGGACTCCACTATACCCTTGAAGGTGTGCTGTGGTATCTGGCACCAAGATGTTAGCAACAGATCCTTTAAGTCCTGTATGTTGTGAGGTGGGGCCTCCATGGATCGGACTTGTTTGTTCAGCTCGATTAGATCTGGGGAATTTAGAGGCCAAGTCAACGCCTCAAACTCGTTGTTGTGCTCCTCAAACCATTCCTGAAGCATTTGTGCTTTGTGTCAGGAGCATTATCCTGCTGGAAGAGCCACAGCCACCAGGGAATACCATTCCAATGAAAGGCTGCACATGGTCTCAGCAATGCTTAGGTAGGTGGGACGTGTCAAAGGAACATCCACATGGATGGCAGGACCCAAGGTTTCCCAGTAGAACATTGCCCAAAGCATCACCTCCGCCGGCTCGCCTTCTTCCCATAGTGCATCCTGGGGCCATGTGTTCCCCAGGTAAGCCACGCACACACACCCGGCCATCCACGTGATGTAAAAGAACACGTGATCATCAGACCAGGCCACCTTCTTCCATTTCTCCGAGGTCCAGTTCTGATGCTCACGGGCCACTGTTGGTGCTTTCGGCGGGGTCAGGGGTCAGCATGGGCACCCTGACTGGTCAGCGGCTATGCCGCCCCATACGCAACAAACTGCGATGCTCTGTGTATTCTGAGCCCTTTCTATCAGAACCAGCATTAACTTCTTGAGCAGTTTGAGCTCCAGTAGCTCGTCTGTTTGATCGGACCACACGGGCCAGCCTTCGCTCCACACGTGCATCAATGAGCCTGGGCCGCCCATGACCCTGTGGCCGGTTCTCCACTGTTCCTTCCTTGGAGCACTTTTGATAGATCCTGACCACTGCAGACCGGGAACACCCCACAAGAGCTGCAGTTCTGGAGATGCTCTGACCCAGTCGTCTAGCCATCACAATCTGGCCCTTGTCAAACTCGCTCAAATCCTTACGCTTGCCCATTTTTCCTGCTCACATCAACTTTGAGGACAAAATGTTCACTTGCTGCCTGATATATCCCACACACTAACAGGAGCCGTGAGGAAGAGATCATCATGTTATAACATTAACAACATGTATGTACACAACAGTTTAACAGACCTATATAAAGTGAAGTGAGACTGTAAATTCTACAATAGACTTAAAGTAATAGTTTAACTAAGCAAATATTTATAATTAAGCAAATATTATATTAATAATACTTTTAGAAATATTTATTCTTGCAACGTAACTACTTTTTATAATTGTTTAATCGATATATGTCATCCTCATTAAACCTGTCTCCGGCTTGATGCCTCTATTACCTTCTAATACTCCGATCTATTATGACCTCTGACCTGTAAAGTTGCCAGAATAATTATCATACGCTGTTTATTAATTGGCACCCCGACTGAGCCTGGTTACTCCCAATGTTTCTCTTATGCCACTGTCGCCTTTGGCTTGGCTTGCTCAGTTGAGGAGACAAATATTCAACTAAATATCCCAATTAACCTAATTAGTAATGATATAGTTAACTAAATTAACTCTATCAGCTATATCACCGATCTGCCCACATTGACACTATATGAGAATTGAAATGAGCTGATGGCATCACTGCTTTCTCCAGAGCGGCTGTACAGCCCAATCAAACTCTGTTGCATTTCCTGTTAACACTGTGAAGCTGCTCTGAAGCAATCGGCACTGTAAAAGCACTATAGCAATAAAGGTGACTAAAATGGGCATTTTCACACATATATTTTTTTATGTGCAAAAGGTGTCATTTTTTTTCCAGAAAACATCAGGCTTTCAAAAAATTGCAGTTATTGACCCTTACTGTGTGTGGTGAGTTCGAAAATAGAATTTAAATGAACAAAATTTTCCAAAATGGGAATACATTTTACTGCTTTTTATTTAGAAAAAATCAGAAAACCCCTGACCGAAAGAATCTAACACTTTAAACTTGAAGAATAAACTATAACACACATATACAAGTCTTTTTGTGACACTGGGTTGCTGAGTTTTCTTTACCGTAGTTCTCCAGGCGTCTTTGATCATTCATTCACTCAGAATATGCAGACTCCGGGTCTGAAGAATCCCACTCATCTTCCTCCCAAGTGTCATCAAAAATAAACCCAATCGCCTCCTCTTGTATAATCTGTCTTTGCCATGTTTTTGTCCGTTTTTAATTATGTTTCATACTCTAAATATCCTCTAAAACTCTAACCTGTCGCACTCCGTATCACCCTTCAAAATCCAAATTTCCCCTGAAAGCCGCGGTGATTTGCTGATGGAAATCATGACATTACCGTAATAAGCTGTATATTGGCAGAAAGCGCATGATGGTTACTATACACTGCAAAAAATGCTCTTCTTAATTAGTATTTTTTTCTTGTTTCCAGGCCAAATATCTAAAAGATGCATTTACTAGATAAGTAAAATGAAAAGATATTTTAACTTATTTTCTGGGGAAAAATATCAAAATGAAGTGAGTTTTTGCTTAAAACGAGCAAAATGATCTGCCAATGGGATGAGAAAAATTATCTTATTTCTGTTTGGGACAGAAACAAGAGATCAATCAGAAATAAGATTATTTTTCTCACCCCATTGGCAGATCATTTTGCTAATTTTAAGCAAAAATCACTTCATTTAGATTTTATTTTCAAGAAAACAAGAAGAAATATCTTATGTAATTTTACTTATCGAGTAAATGCTTCGTTTAGATTTTTAGATCAGAAACAAGACAAAATTACTAAGTAGGAAGAGCATTTTTGCAGTGTAAGGAGCTATTTGAATGATTTTGATAGTGCAACATGTCTAATAGTTATGTTAACATTAATACAGCTTGGTTAGCTGTGTCGGTTTTAACAGGTTAACAGTAAATGACAGTGTGAGCATGGTTTAAATAGGATGAGGTAATGAGGTAAATGAGACACAGGTGTAAACAATGAGTGCTGATCAGTCCGGGCAAAGGATTGTGGGTAATGTAGTCTTTGATGGAATGACAGTCCAGGGTGTAGTGCCCTCTGGTGGTAATCAGGGGCACTCTCACTGGTGAATCGTGACAATTCTCTTTTTTATTTAAACAACCCCACAGTATAGACAAGAGAATGCAAAAGTATATTCTATATGTTTTTAATCTGCTTTTGTTTAGCATTTCTATAAGAAGCATATTAACGCTTGATCACTATTTAAAATGGTCCTGATGGATTTTTTCCAAAATGGTAATGTCAAGTTTTATGAAGACCTTCACACTGATCAAGTTTATGCAACAGCCATTAGAAAAATTACTGAGTACAGTATATGTGACAAAACATGTTGTTTATTTGAATTATGTGATCCGTTTTCCTCTGTCTGTTTCTATTTGTGTGAACACAGGTTCATCAATACTACAGCTTTTTCCCAGAAGATAAGGTCCCTTATGTGAACAGCATTGGTGAAAAGCATCGTATCAAACAACTCCTTCAACAACTGCCACCGCATGACAATGAGGTTAGTTAGTACAGTCATAACTCAAACTATCGCAGACACATCTTTTTTTTCTTACTCATTATGAAATATTTTCATCTGCATGCGTTTTAAAGCCTTATCGCTCTCAACTTAAACGAACACACACACACGCTCCTGTCACATGCGCACAGAGCTGATGTCAGCACATCCGTGAGGAGTCATTAAACTAGACTAGTTCTCTATCAAACAGCAGAAGATCAACAGAGATTCCCTCCCTGCTCTTGACTGACTGAACTTTAGCAGCTTTAATAAGAACACATCTCTGACTTGAATGCTGCTGTTAATGCT
Organism: Gobiocypris rarus; assembly: GCA_023029165.1. Classification (NCBI taxonomy): domain Eukaryota; kingdom Metazoa; phylum Chordata; class Actinopteri; order Cypriniformes; family Gobionidae; genus Gobiocypris; species Gobiocypris rarus. Next base: position 40,570,527 of record CM040928.1, read on the forward strand.
CTGGAGGAGATAAACATGGCGGACTGTGAACAGCTCAGCTCTCTGAGGGCGGGGTCTGTGCTAGTATGTCAGTGTCCATCAACACGTGTGGGCGGGGCCTCTGCAGTGTGACATCACTGCAGGAATCTGGAAACGGCTTGTTCTGAGACACTGCTTATGATTTATGGGGATTCAAGTGAGTGGGTGGATTTTTACAAGTATAGGGTGGTTATGTACACACACTGCCAACACACATTTATGTTCAAATGCTTTATAAAAGTGAATTTTGCCTAATAGGTGCCCTTTAAATAACAAATATCATGCATTACACCTCTTTGTTATGAGTCAGAGGTCCATTACTGATGCTTAGATCCTTTTAGATTCCTCTATTAATGTGCTTGGACACACAGCTCTGTGAACAGCCTCTTCTGCAATGACCTTTTGTGTCTTGCCCTCCTTGTGCAAGGTGTCAAAGGTCATCTTTTGGACAGCTGTGAGGTCAGCAGTCTTCCCCATGATTGTGTGGCCTACAGAACTAGACTGAGAGAGCATTTAAAGGCCTTTGCAGGCGTTTTGAGTTCATGAGCTGATTAGAGTCTGGCACCACGTGTCTTCAGTATTCAACCTTTACACTATATTCTAATTTTCTGAGATACTGAATTTGGGATTATAACCATCAAAATTAAAAGACATAAACATTTGAAATATACCAGTCTGTGTGTAATGAATGAATATAATATACAAGTTTCACTTTTTGAATGCAATTAGTAAAAAAAATCTACTTTTGATGATATTCTAATTATATGGCTAGCACCTGTAGTTTGTTGATTGTCTTTACTATGGTGTCATTATTTTATTATTCATTTTATTTATTTTCCATATCTGGATTACTTGTGTATATAGTTTGTTAAAAAAGTTTGTTTATTGTTCATGTTTCGTGAACTATGTTGACCCGCAAGATGTGTGTTTAAGTTTGTTCCTAAAAAGCTAAGAATATATAAAGAAATAAGTTGAAATGAGTCGCATGTGTATGTTCATCTGTTTTATAACGGCATTGCATGAGGTTCATCCAATCAGTGTTAATTTTGACAGCAAATTTTGATTTAGTTTTAGTCATAGTCATATTTTAGTCACCTGAATTGTTTTTAGTTTTAGTCTAGTTTTAGTCGACTAAAATCTAATGAGTTTAGGTTAATTGTAATGTATTAAATTAGCATTTAAGCGTTACATCACCGACTGTTACTGAACTGACATTGTGACATCATTGTGTTTTTGACATTAAAAATACACGAAAGAGAGCTCAATTCACTTTTTTGTTTAAAAAAAACAAAAAACAAAAACATCTATATAGATTTTATAACTTTGTATTTCTGTTTTACTTAGTATATCAGGTTAAGCTAAAGCTTCAAGTTTGTTTATTTATTTAAGTAATGGAGATGTTTAATGGTTTTATGTAACTATTATTACCCTGATACTGAATATGTGTCAAATACTGTTCTTTCCTCCTGACTATGAATTAAATCGGAATTAAATTAAATACAGTTTATTATGTAACCAAAAACGAATATATAATGCATGACTTTTAATTATTAACGAGCTCAGAATACACCGGGACTCTTATTTTGAAACGCATTATTATTGCAGTTGCAGCTGCTCTTTCAGGTTCAGATGAGGAGATCAAATATGTGTGTTACAACCGTCTAAAACATATTACTATATAAACATCGTAAAGTAAACATTGTCCTTGTTCATCAGCATTAATTCATAAACTATTGCCTGATATAGATGTGTGTTATTCATTGATTGATCCACTCTGAAGCGCTGCCGTGTGAGCCTGGAGAAGCTCAACAGCTCCGTGTTTTCCCGCCGTTAGATCCGCACGTCACAGCTCAAATGTGCTCATCCGTTACACAGGACATCAGTTCTGACGGGATCTCTTCCCTAATCCTCCCTCCCTGACACTTTCGTATCGTTTTTATTCGTTGACGAAAATGACAGAAGATTCTCGTCATAGTTTTTGTCATCCAGCTCTAGTTTTTATTTAGTTATCGACTCGTTTTCGTCAGCGAAAAAGGTTGTTGACGAAAATTATGACAAATTATTCGTCAACGAAATTAACACTGATCCAATAAGGATTTATCTGATCCGTGATGATGCTTGTTTGCTAATGTCAGGTCCGGTACTGTACCTCACTGGATGAAGAAGAAAAGCGGGAATTAAAGATCTTCAGTAACCAGCGAAAGAGAGACAATCTGGGCAGAGGCACCGTCCGACCCCTGCCCCTCACTATAACTGGAGCGATATGTGAACAGGTACACCTGAGGACTCAACAACAAAAATGAGTAGCCATGCAGATGTAGTAAAAATGATTCAGTACATATTTCAGTAATGATTTCATGTTGCATATGATAGGCTGCACAATAAGATGACCAAATGTCCCTCTCACACAGTGCGGAGAGCAGATCAACGGTGGTGATATTGCAGTGTTCGCCTCACGGGTTGGCCACGGCATGTGCTGGCACCCTCACTGTTTCGTGTGCTGCGTGTGTTCCGAGCTTTTGGTAGATCTCATCTACTTCCACCTGGATGGCAAGATCTACTGTGGCCGCCACCATGCTGAACGACTGAAGCCGCGGTGCTCTGCATGTGATGAGGTAAGCCGACCATCTGAAACCAACCTTTATCCTGTTTCCTGTAGGTGACCTGTGACGAGTCAGTACCCAGAAATCACCCACATAAAGTGTGTACATTTAAGGGTTAGTGTAAATCCTGTCATTAATTCCTCATGTCGGTCCAAACCTGTCAGACCTTCGTTCATCTTCAGACACAAATGAAGATATTCCTGATGAACTCCCAGAGCTCTCTGACCCCTTACAACGTAAACAATGCAGGAGACGGACAAAGGCTAGAATGAAAGTGTTGAATACATTTGTTAATTGTGTGTGTTTGCGCACTATTTCATCTCTTCATCACATTAAGGCTGAGCCACTGGAGTCACATGGGCTATTCTAACCATGTCTTTACTTCCTTTCTGGCCCTTGAAAGTGTTCATCACATTACTGTCTATGGAGGGGTTAGAGAGCACTGGGAGTTCATCAGGAATATCTTCATCTGTGTCTGAAGATGAACGAAGGTCTGATGGGTTTGGACCGACATGAGGAATTAATGACAGGATTTACACTTTTGAGTGAACTGACCCTTTAAAACCCATGCACACATGTGTGATTGAATACATCTCTCTCCTGTTGTAGATTATCTTCGCAGATGAGTGCACTGAAGCAGAAGGACAGCACTGGCACATGAAGCATTTCTGCTGTTATGAGTGCGAGGCTCCACTCGGTGGTCAGCGGTACATCATGCGTGAGGGTCATCCTCACTGCTGCAACTGCTTTGAGTCGCTTTACGCAGAATACTGTGACTCTTGTGGGGAGCACATAGGTAAGGGAGGATTCCTGCAAGATCAAACTAGGGCTGTGTTTACATTGAAAGTCTTAATGCACCAATCTGATCATTTTACCAAATCCGATTTTTTGTCCCACCTGTTTACATTCAGTTTACACACAACTGGTATCCAATATCACAAATGCTGCATCCCAATTCACCTACTTATACTACGTCCTAAAATGTTGTACTCTTTTAGTGTAGTAGCACGTTGATCTACCACTCATACTCTCCTCATTTGTTTGCAATTTGAATATGATGGTTTGTTTTAAAGTTAATGACCAAACGTATCATTACACAAGTTTTCAATGCTGTTGCGGATGAAATATAATGTAATTAACACTGAACGAATATCTTGTCGTCAGGTTAGATACTGATAATTAATCACTCAAACTCCTTTATCCACTTAGCCATCAGACTAATCAAATCCTCGTCTAACGAGCAATGGTTTGTGGGCAATATTAGCTGTTATTCTAGAGTATTAGAATATTAAAGAGTGCGTGGATCTCCACTTCAGATTCTAACCGGGAAAAGAACACCATTCGTGTATATCTTTGGTATACTAATTTCAACACACTACGATTATAATTTCAAATACTATTTAGGATGGATAGTATGCCAATTGAGTCGCAGTAGATGCTTACATTAATATCTGCCAAAAATTATTTTGTTGGTGATCGCATTATATGTGACATGATTGACCATCAGGTTTTGAATGGCCATATTAAAATGATTTGTATAATTCATGTTGGGTGGCACCATGGTTATTTGACAGCATGGATAAAGCTATGACTAACCTCGACAGACTGAACAGGCCAAATTAACCAGAAAAGATTTTCATGTGATTATTTTACGTTTACATAATTTAAATGTCTTTATATTTTTAAGCCAAATTAATGTCAAAATGGATAGCTTTGAAGTATACTGTAATGCTGAATGTCTATATAGCAGTATTGGTATTGGCGATACGGGCCTTCTTTCAAAGAAATATGCCATTAAACAAATATTTTAAATATAGGCTAATGTCTTTGGTAACACCTTATAATAACTACACGCTATGAAGCATTAGTTAAGCATTAGTAAATAGTCAATTCATAATTTATAAAGCATTAATAGACATTAGTAAGCGGTTTATAACTACAGTTGTAAATGCTTTGTTCTTGATTTATAAGCATATCTATGGAGCATTGGTAAATAATCAATTAATCATTTATAAAGCATTAGTAAGCAGTTTATAAATACTGTTGTAAATGCTTTGTTTTTGATTTATAAGCATATCTATAATGCTTTTAATAATTGTATTTTCATACTTTATTAATGATCAATTTATCATTTCTAAATTAAGAATTTGATTATTTACAAACCAGTTATTTAGGAGTTGTCAGCGGTTCATAAGATCATTTAGAAAGTGTAAGTAAATGATTAATAAACTATCTAAATGTACATTTGTACATCTTATTATTTAGACATATAGTAATAGTTACTCAGTGTGTTAATAAATGCTTTATTAACATGTATTCATATTGTAGTTTATGATTAATTCAGGTAGTTATAAAACATTTAGTAGTTGTCAGATAACTCTTTCTGTGAGCTCATCTAAAGTGAGGACTATGTATGCCTTGTAAAGCATTTACAAAGGAGATTTAAAGGCTCAGTTCTCTTCTAAACAGAAGAAGGAAATGAACAATGCAGAGGGTTAGAACATAGATATATTTATTTCAGGAGGTAAAAAAAACTGCAACTGTACACTTGATATAAAATGATAAAAAAAAACATCTGCAGTATCAAAAATAAAATAACAAGGAACTAAATAAGCAACAAGATTAACAAAAAAATTACAAAATAAACAATAAAGTAAATATAATTAATAAGCAACAAAAAATAATATACGTAAATAAATTAAGCAGCAAAACAAAACAAAACAAAAAAAGCAATAGAATGAATAAAATAAGCAATATTTTGGTGTGGTAAGGCTTTCTGGTTTCTGTTAGTGTAGAGAAAAACAATGTTTACTCTGTCTTTTGTCTGTAATGTGTTTTAGGTATAGACCAAGGTCAGATGGCATATGAAGGTCAACACTGGCATGCCACTGAAGAGTGTTTCAGCTGTGCCCGCTGCAATCAGTCTTTGCTGGGTCGTCCCTTCTTGCCGAAACAAGGTTTGATCTACTGTTCCCGTCTCTGCAGCCAAGGGGATGAGCCTGAGCTGTCAGACTCCTCTGACTCTGCTTTCCAGAGTGCCCGTTCCCGGCAGTCACGCCACAGTGCTCAGATTGGCAAGGATGGGACAAAAGGGAAGGGTGAAGGTGGTGATGCAGAGCCTCTAGCTGTTCAAATGAATTTGCTGAGCATCTCAAGCCCAGCTCCCAGCCGCACACCCCACCGCACACCAACAAGAACCCCGAGTAGAACACAAAGTCGGTCTCCAAGTCTGAACCGTGAGCAGCCAGTTTGGGTAAACAGGGATGAGCCTTACTCCTATGAGTCTCAACAAAGAGATTCCTCCACATCTCCAAATCCCCATCAGCTACGAAGCCAATGTAGCATGCGTACCGCTTACCCCCCTTCTCCCAATCAGCCACCCAAGATAGTGAGCAGTTCAGAGTCTTGGTCCAAAGAAACACCTGGGAGTAATTCCAAAAAGCCTCCAGTCATGGCTGCTCTGAGGGGGCACTCTTTCAATGAAAACTGGATGCACCATGGCCAGGAACCAGAATTTCATGCTCCTAAGCTCAAAACACAAATGAGCTTCAATGAGGTATCAAGCCGTAATTCTGGATTTTTGGACAAGCGCAGTATCAGTGTGCAAGGTTTCCCCCGAGAGATGCGTCCTCCGTTGCTGAGGAGCAGGCACCAATTTGGGCCAAGCTTTGTTGAACTGACACCACTAGAACAAACACCAAGAGGTTCTGCGGACTCACTGGCCCTTTCATACACTACAGGTAAGCTTCAATTCAGTTTAACAAATACAAATACCATGATACTTCATTTCAAAACCTGACAGGGATATGTTCAAAACAAGAGATGAATTGTCACACATTTAGCATGGTGTACCTATTTCTGATCTCTGCCCATTGTTTGTCTTCAGCAGGAAACTCTTTAGATGGGACTAACAGGCGTCAGGAGCACTTCTCTCGATTTTCTATGCCTGACCTGAGTAAAGACTCTGGGGTAAATGTATCTGATAAAGGCACCATGGGTACTTTAAACTCATCAATGCAGTTCCGCAGCACTGAATCGCTGAGCTCTGTCCCAAGACCCCTTGCTGATATTGGCATGCCAGTCAGAGTAAGGTACCCTCCTCCACTATACTGGGATTCGCCCAGAGGGCTAAGCTTTGAAGATCCAATCAAAGGTCGAATTGGTCTTGCAGGAAGCATGTCCTGTATGCAAGAAGGCAATGCCCAGGCAATGACACCACGACCAAGACGTTCTCAAACTCAAGACTCTACCAGACAGCAGCGTCAGCGACAACGCCACCACCACAAAACTCACAAAGGTCACAAATATCGCTCCCGCCGCTCTCGGTCAGACAACGCCCTGCATTTAGCCACGGAAAATCAGAATTTCCCTGGAGACCCGATTCATAGATTTCACAATGACTTTGAGCGACCATCCTCATCAAGAGTGTCACACAATCTCTTTGGAGCAAATTGCGGGTATCGACAACAGTTCTTTAGGCCGTGCCCTCGAACCACATCGGACCTCACCTTGCAGGATCCCGGAGGTCCACAAATTGGACAGTATATGGGAAGGTATGGAGAAACAGTTGAGGATGAAGATCAGTTTTGCTCAACCTGTTCCTCTTCTTCAGAGGTGTCTGATGATGATGGTTACCTTATGGGTGAAGTCATTCCACGGCCAGTGCAGCTCCGATACTTTGACAATGAGGAGTTGCGACATCGGTATAGTCCTACATTGACAGGTGGTCACACCCAACTACATACACGCAAACGGAGAAAGAGCAAGAACTGCATCATATCATAAGCAAGTGGTAATGTGAGTATCTGAGTGTGTGTATGTGAGAGTGGGAATGTGACAAGTGAGTAGACTTGAGTGAGTACATCATCCTTTAAATGTCAAATGATTCAAAAACGATCACCTCGCAGTAATTGTGTTATGTGTTAAGTTGAACATAAGGGTATTTCCTCTCCGTTTAGATTTGCAGGAGCCACAGTAGCGACTCAATGCAAGTACACAGAGATTCATTTTATCCCCTTAATTTGATGTCCACCTTTATTTTTGATAAAGACTCGATCCAGCATGGAGGGCACCAGTGTTTCTGGAGTCCTGCCTCAGGGTTTGAGCGTTCTCTTTTTCTCTGGACGTTAGACGATGCACTTTGCCAGCTCATAGTTTCAACTAGTTTCATCTTCAGACTCTCTTGCATGATTTTAGGGAGTGCCCTATAGATCATTATTGTCCTCTGCCCAACTTATTTCAATCTCGCTCTTTTGTTCTGAAGAGAATGCAAGGATTTGTTCAGTTTATTTCTTGGATGCCATCCATAGAGGTTGATCCCATACAATGTCCTTCCCGCTGTCTGAGCTGCCAAAGAATGTCCATGTCTTTCAGAACTACAAAGTAATTTTAAGATAGAGGTGTCCTACAGGGGTGTATCGGTACACGTATTCGTACCAAACTGTTTCGGTACAGGGCTTTCGGTTTGGTGCACATGTGCAATATTGAACAGTCGGCTTGTTTTAAGCACGGAACATACTTCAATCCGGGTTCCCACACGTACATATTAAGTATTTAGTCCATGTTATCACAAAATTCAAACGATAAATGCCATTTTGACGCTCTTTAATGTGACGTGACTGATCACAATATAGGCGCAGCATTAGTTCAAATGCGATCATCTCTTACTAAAGAATAAACATGAATTAAAATCTCTTAAGGTATGTTGAGGATACTTAATAACGTACTGAAATGTATCATATGTCGTGTAATCACTCAATCAAAAAACTATTTTACTAAATATATGCACTTTATTAGCCTATATATTTATTATGTACTACTTAGCCTGTTAGTGATGTCTTGTTTATTTAATGTATGTTTAAATAAACGGAGTGTCTATTCACACTAAGTGCAAATAGCGTGCCTTGTTGGCAAGTGCTATTCGCACTAACTCCGCCTACCAATGCCTGGTTGGGCCAAACAAGATTTTAAAAAAGTGCTCTAATTTCAACATCCTCAGTGGTGCAATCAGTAAAGCGCATGGCTAAAACATTATGATTTTGATGCGATTGACTGGGTACGAATCCGCCTTGTGCAGAGTTTTTTCATCACAAATCACACCAGAAATGCATTTACTTTCAATAAAAAAATTAAATAAATTCTAAATGTGGAAATTAAGTGCCTAATGAAATGTTTAATAATAATAAAAGCCTTTATTGGGTAGGTGTAGGGAGGGCTTTTATTGTCCTATTTAGGAAGAATCCATTTAATAATTTTAATGAATATAATCATTTACACTCAATGTTATTATTGCATCCTTTTAATGTACAACAACACTGAGGTGTAAATAGTATGTATATGTAAAAAAGTATAAATTACATGTAATTACTATTTACACATTTTGCAAAGAACGTCTTGGATACGTGTGTAACTCTCGTTCCCAAAAGGAGGGAACGGAGACGCCACGTCGGAGTACCGACGAATAGGAATCTCGCTAGCGAGAGCCAATCTAATTCGAGTATAACTAAATGAGCCAATGCACATTGGCATGCAATGATTGCACCAGCTGCTCATGCCACGCAGTGCGGTATAAATGAGGCAAAGGTGCTTGCATCAAATTAGTCTTTTGCTGAGGAGCCGAGTAGGTGAATTGGCACCCCAGCAGGGTATGGCGACGGGACGTGGCGTCTCCGTTCCCTCCTTCAGGGAACGAGGGTTACATATGTAACCGAGACGTTCCCATTCAGTCGGTCACTCTCGACGCCATGTCGGAGTACCGACGAATAGGAATCCCTACCAAAGAGCCATGGCCCAAAGCTCTCTTATCTGATGAGACGGGGCCATTCACTGCTGTTCTGCAAGACCAGCTCATTGACTTTTTGGATAACACTGGGAAAGCGTGCCCTAGTGGAAGAGGACGCTGCGGAACCCATATCATACCTAGAGGAGTTATGTGGAGTACAGAGCTGAGCCGTAGCCCGCCACCGTGAGGAGGCTCAATCCCTAAGAAGGGAGGGCCCTCCCAAGGGAAAGACACCGCTTCCGAGAGGAGCAACTGTGGAAAGTTATGTGGGATCCCCGCAGGGTCACTCACATAGCCCAAGCCCAATAGGATTCAGCGGCAAGAGGCCTAATGCTGGACGCTCCGCCACGCCCGGCACAGAGGGTGGTGGAAGACTCACAGAGTTTGCTTCTGGAGAATGTAAGCGCCGAGGCGCAGCAAGCCGACAAGAGCCGGGCCTCTCAGTGCTTCTACCTGTTTGAGGTACCTGAACACAGGAGGAGACCGGCTCTACACATAGGCTACAGAACCTAGCAAACGTGTTGGGTGTTGCCCAGCCCGCAGCTCTACAGATGTCTGACAGCGAGGTGCCACATGCCAGCTCCCAGGAGGATGCAACACTTCTAGTAGAGTGTGCACCCTAAGCGGACAGGGCACACCTTGTGCTTGGTAAGCCAAGGTGATGGCATCCACTATCCAGTGGGCCATCCTCTGCTTGGAGACAGCCTTTCCCTTCTGCTGGCCTCCATGACAGACAAGAGCTGATCTGAGTGCCTGAAGCTTTGAGTTCTGTCCACGTAGATCCGCAGCGCAGACGGGACAGAGCAAAGCTAGGGCTGGGTCTGCCTCCTCCAAAGGCAGCGTTTGCAGATTCACCACCTGGTCCCTAAAGGGAGTGGTGGGAACCTTGGGGCGGCAGTGGCTCAGTGGTTCATGTAGATTGCCTGTAAACCAGAAGGTTGGTGGTTCAATCCCCGGGTCCACCTGACCAAGTGTCGAGGTGTCCATGAGCAAGACACCTAACTCCAGCTGCTCCTGACGAGCCGGAAGGTGCCTTGCATGGCTGACACCGCCGTCGGTGTATGAATGAGTGAGTGGATGGGTGAATGTGAGGCAATATGTAAAGCGCTTTGGATGGCCATTGGTCTGTTAAAAGCGCTATATAAATGCAGTCCATTTACAACCTTGGGCAAGTAGCCAGGCCGGGGTCTCAGTACCACGCGGGTGTCACCTGGCCCGAAACTCCAGGCACGATTCGTCGACTAAAAATGCCTGCAGGTCCCCTACCCTCTTAATGAAGAACAATGCAGCCAACAGCAAAAGCTTCCCAACCGATTTACCCTGTATATGGTCATGATAGGCAGAGAGAGCAGCAATGTAAACTTTGAGGGTGGAGGATGACAGCCTACGCTCGATAGTTGAGAATGCGAACGCCCTGTTCTCTCATGGGCACAAGGGCCCCCTCCGTGACCTTCATAAAGACACGGGGGGACAGGGCCAGCCCGAAGATCAGGACTTTGTACTGATATGCTCGCCCCTCGAACGCCAAGAGCAGGAACGGCCTGTGTCGGGGGAGAATCGAGACATGAAAGTACGTGTCCTTCAGGTCGATCGCTGCAAACCAATCTTGGGGACTTAGTAAATAGCATCTACAGCTATTTGCACTTACTGTAAATTTCATCTATTCCTAAGAAAATATGTAATTTCCACTGAGTGTAAATAGCATCTATCGCTTAGTGTGGGCTGAGACATTTTAGTTATAATTAAATTAATTTGAGGACAGACACATTTTTTTTTCAGTAAACCACTGTTGAATAAAAATGACTAAAAAGCGCTTTTGTAAAACTGCTGTCCCGAAATCGTAACCAAAGCGACAGGTTTGTGTACCGTTACACCCCTAGTGTCCAATCCTGCTCCTGGAGGGCCACCATCATGCAAATTTTGCTCCTTCCTGGAAGTGTCTACTGATCCCTAAGATGTTGATAATGTGATTCAGGTGTGTTTAATTAGGAGCTAAACTCTGCTGGAAGCTGGTTCTCTGGGAGCAGAACCGGACATCTCTGTTTTAGGATGATTAGTGGTAGGGTACAACGGGGTAAAAGGCTCCATTGATTTTATTTTGATAAAATAGCAGCGCAAAGTTGATCCTCCGTTCATTTGATCTAATATTTGATGTTTTTAAAAATGTTATATATTTAAATAGCAAATAAAAAAATCGCTAAAATTATTGAATATATATTGGAACAAAGGTCTTGTTAATGTTGGTCAGTTTTGTTCAAGGAAATTAAAGCAACAGTTTTTCAATAATGGAAGAATATGTAAAAGTATGGTATTTGGGGTAAAAGGCACCATATTTAACATGATCATAAACAGCCGCTGACTTTTCCATTTGTTGACATGGTTAGATTCAGATGGTAAGTTTAATATATTAAGTTGGGTGTCCACCTTAGAGATAATCACCATATTTATAATGAAACCATCATATTTAAAATTTGATATTAATCATATCATATAATAAAATATAAGTTATTGTTACTTCTGTAAATCTATATTAAATTATTATGGGATCTCCTTCCATGCTTTCAGAATCTTTACTTTTTAAAATGATTTGTTTCTATATTTTTCATTTATATTTCTATATTAACATATTTTAATGACAGCATATTTATTGATGATGTATTATTTTATTCATCAAAAATAAACAGAAAATAGTTCAAACGTTGCTAAAAGGATTGTTTTGAACAAGTATTAACTTAAACATTATTAAAGGTCCTGTTCTTCATGATCCCATTTTTCAAACTTTAGTCAGTGTGTAATGTTGCTGTTAGAGCATAAATAATACCTGTAAAATTATAACGATCGAAGCTCAATGCCAAGCGAGATATTTTATTTAACAGAAGTTCCCTTTCAAAGCCTACAGCGAGCGGATTGGACTTCATCCCTGCACTTCCTGCTTTAATGACATCACTAGAACAGTTTGCTGACTAAGCTCCGCCCACAAGAATACCCAATAAAAGGGGCGTGGTCTTGTTGCTGTCCCACGTGGAGAAGAGGAAGTGTTGCGTTTGTAGAGTGTGTTTGTCGCTCTGTCGTCGAGACGCAGTTATTTTCATCCAAATTTGTAACAGCCAAACGTAAAAGTATGACAACTACTAAATAAACAGCTTACCATTGTGAAACATCCTGCAAAAGTCCTTCTTGAACAGGAAGTAATCGATCCTCTTCGATATTCTCCGGGTCTGATTCCGGCTCAAATTGATTCGGTAATATAGACATGTTTATGATAACTGAGCGCATGCATCTCCCCGTTATGGTAAGAGGCGGGACCTTTCCGGGCAACGTGCGCTAAGCTGCTGTCGAATCACAACACGGGAAGCGCTGGCCCAATCAGAACTCGGTACGTATTTCTGAAGGAGGGACTTCATAGAACAAGGAAATCAGCAGGCCGTTTTTTCATCAGTGAAAACAGCGGTATACAGATAAGTAAATTGTGTGAAAAATACAGTTTTTTTTACACGCAAAACATGAATTGCACACTGTGAACACAATCAAAGCTTCAAAAACACAGGAAAAACGAGACCTTTAAAAACATATTTTATTGAAAGTATTTGCTTCAATACTGTGTGCCTTTTGCCCATGTGTGGCCCTCGTCACCTCATACATTTGGAAGATTTTTAAATAAAATAAAACACTTTTATGATTTATTTTCACACAAAATCTGTTGCTCCATAAATGTTCAATACAAACATATATATGTTTCTGTATATCACACATTATAGGAGTAGTGAAAAGCACATTTTTCTTAAGGTGTGCCTTTAGCCCCATTGTACCCTACTATGGCTCATTCCACACCTCCTATTTACGGCTGCAACTGGGTTTTCACTCCTTTTTAGTTGTTCACAATTTTCCCGCAACCATTTCGGCCTTTGTGAAGTCTCACAATAAGGGTTTTCATTTTTCTGGCAATTCTTTGCCATGTGGTGCAAGTCAGACATGCAGACAGATACAGCCCATAAGTCCAAAATTGAGAAAGGTTTGGTGTTCGCAGGTCATTTTATAACCACACTAATGCAATTAGGTTAACTGGAAAGATCAGGTGTACTCAGTTTTGGTTCAAAGATTACAGACTTTCTATTTATATAATAAATACCCCACGTGTCAATTAATAAATACTACAGTTGTCAAGAGGTGATATAATTTGCATTAATTTGACAGTTAAGTGATATATTATGTACTCACTTCTGTATGTTTTTTTCTTAAATATCCAATTCAGGCATGTTTCAGTCACACAGTAATACTGTAGGTCATGTGTTCGGATCTGAAATCATGTGTTTACTGTGACTGGAGATTGCACAACGATCAAAAGTATTATCTTTAGTAAATTGACTCTTATCTATTGCTAAGAATATGAATTTTGTTTTGTAGAAACCTGTGCAATAACAATCTGCTATATAACTTAATTTCAGGAGAAGGACAGAAGTGAAGACTTCAGAATTAGGATATGGATTTTTAGCTTACTCTGAAATTAATTTGCATTACTCTTGAAAAAAAAAGTGGAATTCCTGCTTGCCATATTCCATAAACTCAGTGCATCAGAAATCTAATTACAACAATTTTTGTATCCGTTTGTTGATTTTCTTGGTTTTAATAATAATTCTAGTCAAGGCTACTCTTTCTTTCTTTTCCCCTTAATTTATTATTTAATTTTGTGGCAATACAGTTTTCTATAATCCCCACGCTGCTTACTGTTAATCGTTCTAAATACAGTAGTTCCCTAATATGCGCTCTTCATGGTTTTCAAATTGTTTTATTAATGTCACTTTAAATTGAAACTTTATAAAATGTTTATCATTTTGTTGGGCAATGTTGGTTATGGTTTTAAATGCAATATTCTGTCTTTTACAAATAATATCTTAAAATTAAATGTTTTCCTAATGATAAAATCTATATATAAAAATAATGTAGTATTGTAAAGGTTCTGTAAATATTGTCTTAAATATTTCTATATTTTGTATCTTCAGATGCATTATTTGTATCATATTGTAGAGTGTAGAAACCAATGGTGACTGCATGTGTATCCCAGTTCATGTATTGTATGTGAATTAAATAACTATTTCAACAAACAAACTAAGCCTTTAATTAAGCTTCAGATAAGCGCAATTGAGGTGATCCATTAAAAAGACAATTTTATATAATATTTTATGAAATATAGTCTAACGTGGAATGAAAATGCTTTTTTAAATTGCTTTAGTTTCAGTTAATTATCTCCTGTTTTCTCACAATCTTAACACATGTATTTCGATCATGCAGATAGTGGAAGACAATATTTTTTATTTGCAATACATTTATCAAGACATACAATTCAAGACACAACAGCAAACATTTAAGACATGATGCTTTATGTACAGCTAAAGTCATTTTCTCTGGCTTCCACCAATATCTGAAGCTTGTTTCTCAATGTGGCACAAATCATTTGCAAACAATATTCAGGCAGAACACATATCAGCCCCACTTTATATTAGATGGCCTTAACTACTATGTACTAACATTTCAATTAATCATTTGATACAATGCACTTATTGTGTACATGTTTTACATTGTACTTATATTTTTTAAAATACCTGCATGTAAATACATCAGTAATTAATTTCTGTAGTTACATTTGTAATTACACTTTTGACACTTCCCTTACCCATAACCCTACCCTTAAAATTACCCACAAACCACACCTGTCCCTAACCCTACCCTTAAACTGACCCATCCCACCACACCTGTCCCTAACCCTACCCTTAAACTTACCCATCCCACCACACCTGTCCCTAACCCTACCCTTAAACTGACCCATCCCACCACACCTGTCCCTAACCCTACCCTTAAACTTACCCATCCCACCACACCTGTCCCTAACCCTACCCTTAAACTGACCCATCCCACCACACCTGTCCCTAACCCTACCCTTAAACTGACCCATCCCACCACACCTGTCCCTAACCCTACCCTTAAACTGACCCATCCCACCACACCTGTCCCTAACCCTACCCTTAAACTGACCCATCCCACCACACCTGTCCTAACCCTACCCTTAAACTGACCCATCCCACCACACCTGTCCCTAACCCTACCCTTAAACTAACCCATCCCACCACACCTGTCCCTAACCCTACCCTTAAACTTACCCATCCCACCACACCTGTCCCTAACCCTACCCTTACACTAACCCAACCCACCACACCTGTCCCTAACCCTACCCTTAAACTGACCCATCCCACCACACCTGTCCCTAACCCTACCCTTAAACTTACCCATCCCACCACACCTGTCCCTAACCCTACCCTTAAACTAACCCATCCCACCACACCTGTCCCTAACCCTACCCTTAAACTGACCCATCCCACCACACCTGTCCCTAACCCTAACCCTAACCTAACCCACCACACCTGTCCCTAACCCACCCTAACCCTGACCCATCCCACCACACCTGTCCCTAACCCTACCCTTAAACTGACCCATCCCACCACACCTGTCCCTAACCCTACCCTTAAACTGACCCATCCCACCACACCTGTCCCTAACCCTACCCTTAAACTTACCCATCCCACCACACCTGTCCCTAACCCTACCCTTAAACTGACCCATCCCACCACACCTGTCCCTAACCCTACCCTTAAACTGACCCATCCCACCACACCTGCCCCTAACTCTACCCTTAAACTGACCCATCCCACCACACCTGCCCCTAACCCTACCCTTAAACTTACCCATCCCACCACACCTGTCCCTAACCCTACCCTTAAACTGACCCATCCCACCACACCTGTCCCTAACCCTACCCTTAAACTAACCCATCCCACCACACCTGTCCCTAACCCTACCCTTAAACTTACCCACAAACCACACCTGCCCCTAACCCTACCCTTAAACTTACCCATCACACCACACCTGCCCCTAACCCTACCCTTAAACTCCATCCCACCACCTGTCCCTAACCCTACCCTTAAACTGACCCATCACACCACACCTGTCCCTAACCCTACCCTTAAACTGACCCATCCAAACCACACCTGCCCCTAACTCTACCCTTAAACTGACCCATCCCACCACACCTGCCCCTAACCCTACCCTTAAACTTACCCATCCCACCACCTGTCCCTAACCCTACCCTTAAACTGACCCAT